>CM034350.1:107266746-107419021 GCA_019925275.1 Mytilus edulis | reverse complement strand
TCGACAAAAAATATGAAGATACCCGGATTTTATTTGTGAGTTTGAGTATGCCTTTCAGAGTACACGTGTCGTTTTGATTGCATATCAATTACCAGTCATATCGTTTCGATGTAAATTTACATTGACGGTTTTCCATTCTTTTTATCTAACCCGCAGCATGGTCGACAGTGTATAGGTACTCAAAAATAGAAAAGAAATAATTGAAAGGTCCATTCGAAAGACAGTAACTGTCTTGGCATGATTTGAAATATGTGAGTTTTCTTCCGATTGACGAAGGCTGATCACTAGGCATTAGCAAAAAACCTCAGCTTCTTCCCTGACTCGTATTGATTTGACAGGTCCAATTTCTGAGACGATAATACCTTTCTAGTATCGTTACAGTCTATCTACTTGAATGTATAAAATTCTGATGATTGTTCCCACTATATGTGCTATTTCTTTGCAAGACTGTATATCTAAGAATTGACTTGGTGCACACACTCTATTTGCCTTAAGCTATTATATTAACAAGTTATTTTTGCAATGTTACGCCTGTAATATATCATTCATAGTGGATTTTATGTGTTTGTTACTTTATTATTATTATTCAAACAAGAAAGAAAAACTCAGTCAAATAGTTTCCGAGAATATAATCTCACATTGAAGAAAAGAACAAATCCTGGGCTAAAAAGTGAAGGTGACAAAAATATATCCCGTGAGGCGGAGTCGAACCACCGACCTAGAGATTCCTAGATTCTATCACACTACAGTCTCCCGCTCTTTTTTTTTTTTTTATCTTTATTAAAATCAAACATCATATAATACAAATAAAACAAAATATAAAATCAATTGTCCTTAATTATTCTCATTATAGCTATATGCTATACTTTGTATTCACAATACTGTTATTTCACATTTCAGGTACACAATAATTATTACAATTTAAAGACTAGAACATTGTCTGTTTCTTCTAACAAAGGGTTATCCATTACAAACTTTTTTTGAAATATATGACTCATATTATGACATCGACAGAGATAGACATACATATATGTTACATAATGTTTTAATGTATATTTAAATAATTTTATCAAATTTACACTAGAATAACCACTATTCAACAAGTTTCTCCTTCTGAAGATACAAAATCTGGCAACAGACATAAAAAAATTAAGAAAAGAATCATTCACACCTTTCATATGCCATCTCAATCCCAAAATCAATAGTTCCTCACTTCTTACTAAACTAATCTTATCTGAATCACAGTTTTCAAATATTCTAACTAATAAGGATGACAAATAATTATGAAAATCTTCAAGTTTATCACAATTCATAAATATATGCAGGATGTCTTCCTTTTCACTGCAACACACTTTACAGATATTATCATCAACTAAACCTATCTTTTGAAGTTTTACATTAGTAAAAATACAGTTATGTAACACCTTAAAGTCTAACTCAACCAAATTAGAAGGTTTCCAATACATATTGACATGTTCCCATATTTTACTGAATGCTTCAGAACTCACATCAAATTCTGATTTCCATAACTCAATACCAACAGGTTCTTCAACAATATTTTCCAACATAATAGTATATAATGTTTTAGTACTACATAATTTCAAATCATAATGCACATTTTTACAAATAATTGAAATGTCTATTGTTCTTGGTATAGATATTCTGTGAATATCAGTGTTCACTGTGTTTTTCCATTCTACAGGTATAACATTCAACAAGTTTCTATATCTATCAACTACATATTGTATATTAACATCTTCATATACAACTTGAATCATTTCAACTATAGCATGATCTGGCAAGAAACCAGTTTTTACTTCAAAACATATATCTTTGAGACAAACAATACCAGCACCTATAAAATCGTGCCATACAATTGTTCTGTTATTAAAAACAATATTTGGATTAACAAACAAAGGCTGGTCATAAATATTTTCTACAGACAATGGAAACTCTATTTGTTTCCTTATACAATTCAGTGCTTGGAAAAATTCTTGATAAACAACAGGCAGTTTTTTCAATTCACAATTAGGTATCACAGTATAAAAAACATTATAACAAAGTTTCATCTCATAAATTGAAGATACAAAATACTTAAATGTGTATTTCCATAACACGTCATATTCATCATCTAACAATCTACCTAGAAATTTTAGCCTAAAAGCATAAATTTTACATTTGATATCAGCAACATTTAAACCACCTCTACTTTTATCATCTACTATACAGTTGTATTTTACTAAGTGACATCTATTTTTCCATATAAAATTCAGACAAAGTCTTTTTATCTCTATATAAGCCCATTCAGGTAATGCAGTTACAAATAAGGCATACCAAAATCTAGATAACATCAGTGAATTAATTACACTAACCCTGCCATGTATAGTTAATCTTCTCAACAACCATATGTTGAGAAGGGATTTTATCTTAACTATCTTATTTTTCCAATTCATTTCATCACACATTTTTCTATTTTTTCCAATAAAAACTCCTAACAGTTGAAAATAATCTTCACAAACTTTAAGACCAATATAGTCTTTTTCTACTGCAGATAAAGTACCAGTACCTAAACATAATATCTCTGATTTTTGTCTATTTATTTTAGCACCTGTTGCTTTGCTATACAAATCAAATTCCTTAAACACTTCAGGAATTGATTCCTTATTACATAAAGACAAAGTTGTATCATCAGCATGTTGATAAATCAAACCAATCTTATTACTATTTGGGATATTAATTCCCTTTATATTTACATTTTGTACAATTTTACAATGCAGAGGTTCTGCAATAAGTACATACAATAAAGCACTTATAGGACAACCTTGCCTAATACCATTCTTTATAACAAAATATTTTGTTAAAAAACCATTACATTTCACTGCACTATTTATACCATTATAAAATATGCTAATCCATTTCACAAATCTATCACCAAAACCAAATTTCTTCAGTACTTCTAACAGATAAGTATGACTAACTCTATCAAAAGCATTTGCTTGATCTAATTTTAAAAAATATCCCTCAAGATCATCTCTTTCAACAAGTTCCATAATATCTCTTACATTTGAAATATTATTTGAGATATCTCTTCCAATAACACAACAAGTTTGATCTTCAGAAATTATCTTTGGTAATACATACTTTAATCTGTTTGACATTATTCTTGCTAAAATTTTGTAATCTACTTGTAATAAAGATATTGGCCTATAATTTTTCAAAAAATTCCTTTCTCCTTTTTTCTTATAAACTAGACTTATAATTCCACATTTCATTGATCTACTTAAAATACCTTCTTCTTCAATAGCATCAAACAATTTCAGTAACACATATTTTAATTCAGAATAAAATTGACAATAAAACTCTACAGTTAGTCCATCTGAGCCTGGACTTTTATTTTTAGACAACTGATTAATAGCTTTACATAGTTCATCTTCTGTTACATCATCATTACACATAGTGTTATCATCCTCATTTACTGTTTTTGTAACATAATTTAACAATTCTGACATCTTATTTTCATCAGTAGTTACACATGAATATAAGTCACTAAAAAAACTATGTTGTAATTCTAAAATACCTTCAGTATCTGACACAGTATCACCATTTTCATTTAACAATTCTTTTATAGCATTACTCTCTTGTTTATACTTTTCTAAATTTAGAAAGTATTTTGTATTTTTATCAGACTCCACAGCCCATATAGCTTTAGCTCTTAAGACAGCTCCTTTACACTTTTCTATTTCAAAATTTGACAGTTCTAATTTCAGACTTTCTAATTTGGCAATATCAATTACCATACCACTAGCTGCCTTTGCACAAATATTATTGATTTGCCTTTCTAATTTATAATACTCTCTCTTATTTTGTTTAGCTAAATCAGATGACAATATCTGAGAATATCTTTTAATTCTATATTTTAAATTATCCCACCAAACTAAAAAATCTCTATGAAATAATTCACTTTCTTTTTTCTTGTGATATGATATCTTTGACTCTTTGAACATATTCTTCATTAAACAACAATGTATTATTCAAAACCCAGAGTCCAGGACCTCTTTCGATACATGTACAATTTAAATTCATAATAACAAAAGAATGGTCACTCATACTAGTAACATTATAATACAAACTTTGTACAAAAGATGACATATTCCTACTTATAAGAAAATAATCTATTCTACTTTGTTGTAGTTTACCCTCTGAAATTCTTTTCCAGGAAAATATTTGACAATCTGGGTTTCTAGCCCTCCATATATCATATACATTATTATCATTCATCAATTTAGAAAGTTTTCTATAGGGTTCATCATTCATATGACATGTTTTACTCCCTCTATCTAACACAGACAAAGAAGTATTAAAATCACCTCCAATAATCAAATTATCTAAATCTTTAGTATAATCTATCACAAAATCAAAGAAGTTACATCTATCAGAAACGACATTAGGTGCATACAAAGAAACAAAATTCACCAATGTATCATTCTCATGATAAGTCACATGAATAAATCTACCTTGTTCATCTTTATAAATACATTTTATTTTATCTTTATAATATTTGCTAACTAGAACAGCTACACCCTGTCTGCCATCCGTACCATTACTATAATAAATATCACCTTCATACATATGTTTAATACTTTGAATGAAACCATCATCCCAAAATGTTTCTTGTAGTAATACAATACCAAATTTTCTGTCTTGTACAATACTTAGAAATCTTTGTAAATTTACAACATTTCTCATACCATTACAATTCAAACTACATATAACAACCATTACAAAAAATATTAAACAATGACATATATTTCTATCCATTTTTACTTCTTGTTTTTTTTTTGGACAAATTTCTAACAGTTTGACTATTCAGATTTGGAGCAACATTAAGTTTTCTCCTCCTATCTTTCATTTCTTTTTTTCTAATTTTTTTAAACATTTTACCACTAATACATTTTTCCTTTCCACTATTATTAATTTTACTCTCTGTATCTAACTCCACATCAGAACAGACAAGTGATTCCGTATAACTACTTGCACCTTCAACAATGACTTCTTCGTCATCATCTAAGGTGCTATACTCATCATCTATATTTATCGACTGCTCCTCTGTTGACATCTCTTCATTACACTCCTCTGTTACAACAACGTCAACAGAAGAGCACTCTTCATTTTTTTTCTTTTTCACAACATCATCAGAATCACTGTCTGCTCTCTTGTTTTTCTCTTGAGCCTGATCAATAGCATTACTATCATCATCACAATCATAACCATCATCAAAAATTTCTTCATCTCTGTCCAATTTCCTCTTCCTACTGTCTTCCTGTATTCCACCACTATTGACATGTACCTCTGCTACAATAGTTTTAACATTTTTGTTAGAATCATCTACTATTTTCAACTCTGTTTGTTCATCATCATTTATGTTTTCGCTACTTTCTGCATCATCATCCTTAACTACCTCATTTTCATCATTGTTATCCTTATCACTATCAATGTTTTGATCCATACATGTACAATCTTTCAACAATTTCGAGCAATTTGCACAATTACATTCACATGGTTGTCTTTCACAATCCTGACATGGACACACGCATGATTCTTCATGGCAGTACATACAGCTACAAACACACGGGTAAAGTTCACATTTTGAACAAACACAGCTGCATACCTTATTGCCACAGACTCTACATTTGCAATTACAAAAGAATTTGCCACATTCTTTACAATTTTTTGACGCATGAGGTGTCCTGTCCTCCATTCCAGGAGCAACCCGAGCACAAACACACAATAGTGGTAAATTACTGCACGACTTGCATTTTGTTGCTTTACAATACCTCTTTGAATGTCCAACCGCACCACAGCCATAACATTCAAAATGAGGACAACTGTTTTTCATATGATCCGGCGACGAGCATTCCGAACATACTTTTGTTTGATTGTTGTGTTTTAGTCTGAAATATTTTGTATCAGATCCTATTTTGAACGGTATTGTCCAGGGTAATGCTACTAAACCTGGAGGGAACTTACATCTCATGAACCTAGTACCATCCGCAACTTGTGTACCAGGGACAGTTCTTCTATAAATCGGAGATACGACATTGACTCCTTTTATGGCTAATTTAATACGAATATCTTCATCTGGAACATATGACGGCAGTTTCATAATAGACACAACAGTAATATCTGAATGCATCAAGCTTACTGAATATTCCCGACTTCCGATAGATACACCACCCATCATCTTTAAAGCATTCTGTTTACTATCCATAGTGACATCGTACGACGATGCATCATGCTGAACCACAGCTAAAACAGTATTAAGACCTGTGATAGTCTCAACTTCTTCAATAATTAATCTCTCTTTAACAACATTTGTATTTACCCGTTCAATCCTTATAGTACAATCCCTCGAGTACGCTTTATCTCCAACAACATAGTTCTGTTTCTGTCGATTAGGAGATCGAAAACGTTTATTAGTCACCTTATCCATTTTTCCGAACGCAAAACACAAATTCAGAATAACGAAGTAAGACACGTTACTGTCCCCTTCAAACTAAATCCCCTCCCCCTTATCCTGTTTGCCGATAAACAGGAATAAGGGTACTCAAATAAGTCAAAATACAGTCAAAAATGTTCTTTTTGCATTAATAAATACTATGTACAACAATTCGAGTGGAAAACATTCATCCAAACTCACCAATTTCGGAATTTTTATAGAGTCCTATAAACACTACATCTTGACCTTTCGGTGCGTTCGAACCAAACCCCTGATACCCGGATTTTATTTGTGAGTTTGAGTATGCCTTTCAGAGTACACGTGTCGTTTTGATTGCATATCAATTACCAGTCATATCGTTTCGATGTAAATTTACATTGGCGGTTTTCCATTCTTTTTATCTAACCCGCAGCATGGTCGACAGTGTATAGGTACTCAAAAATAGAAAAGAAATAATTGAAAGGTCCATTCGAAAGACAGTAACTGTCTTGGCATGATTTGAAATATGTGAGTTTTCTTCCGATTGACGAAGACTGATCACTAGGCATTAGCAAAAAACCTCAGCTTCTTCCCTGACTCGTATTGATTTGACAGGTCCAATTTCTGAGACGATAATACCTTTCTAGTATCGTTACAGTCTATCTACTTGAATGTATAAAATTCTGATGATTGTTCCCACTATATGTGCTATTTCTTTGCAAGACTGTATATCTAAGAATTGACTTGGTGCACACACTCTATTTGCCTTAAGCTATTATATTAACAAGTTATTTTTGCAATGTTACGCCTGTAATATATCATTCATAGTGGATTTTATGTGTTTGTTACTTTATTATTATTATTCAAACAAGAAAGAAAAACTCAGTCAAATAGTTTCCGAGAATATAATCTCACATTGAAGAAAAGAACAAATCCTGGGCTAAAAAGTGAAGGTGACAAAAATATATCCCGTGAGGCGGAGTCGAACCACCGACCTAGAGATTCCTAGATTCTATCACACTACAGTCTCCCGCTCTACCAACTGAGCTATCACGGGCTGATGTCTATTGCCAGTAAATTTGTGTATTTATTGTAAAGAATCAAGTTCTGCGGAAGTTGGTCATATGATGTTAAAAATGAAGCCTATTTTAAATAAATGTTTTCATGAACCTTATTCCATATTCATAATTAGGACATGACAAAATCTCAATCACGATGAACGGAAAAGTCAGCTTTCTCTATATTTAAATAATTATTCGGATGTTATTTTACGTAACTCGACAAAAAATATGAAGATACCCATTTATTTGTGAGTTTGAGTATGCTTTCAGAGTACACGTGTCGTTTGATTGCATATCAATTACCTCATTCGTTTCGATGTAAATTTACATTGACGGTTTTCCATTCTTTTTATCTAACCCGCAGCATGGTCGACAGTGTATAGGTACTCAAAAATAGAAAAGAAATAATTGAAAGGTCCATTCGAAAGACAGTAACTGTCTTGCATATTGAAATATTGAGTTTTCTTCCGATTGACGAAGACTGATCATAGCATTAGCAAAAAACCTCAGCTTCTTCCCTGACTCGTATTGATTTGACAGTCAATTTCTGAGACGATAATACCTTTCTAGTATCGTTACAGTCTATCTACTTGAATGTAAAAATTCTGATGATTGTTCCCACTATATGTGCTATTTCTTTGCAAGACTGTATATCTAGAATTGACTTGGTGCAACACTCTATTGCCTAGCTATTATATAACAATTATTTTTGCAATGTTACGCCTGAATATATCATTCATATGGATTTTATGTGTTTGTTACTTTATTATTATTATTCAAACAAGAAAGAAACTCAGTCAAATAGTTTCCGAAATATAATCTCAATTGAAGAAAAGAACAAATCCTGGCTAAAAAGTGAAGTGACAAAAATATATCCGTGAGGCGGAGTCGAACCACCGACCTAGAGATTCCTAATTCTATCAACTACGTCTCCCGCTCTACCAACTGAGCTTCACGGCTGATGTCTATTGCCAGTAAATTTGTGTATTTATTGTAAAGAATCAAGTTCTGCGGAAGTTGGTCATATGATGTTAAAAATGAGCCTATTTTAAATAAATGTTTTCATGAACCTTATTCTATTATATTAGGACATGACAAAATCTCAATCACGATGAACGAAAAGTCAGCTTTCTCTATATTTAAAATAATTATTCGGATTTATTTACGTAACATAACAGAAGCGTCCAAACTATAACGATCCATCAATAAAGTAAATGTAAAAAATACATAGTAAGTGAATGAAAAGATTCTTCGCATCATTTTAATGAGACGTTAACCCAGAAATAACTGATGTATAAAAGCTTAAGTTTTATGTCACTTGTAACATTGCTCCGGTGGCACAATCGGTTAGCGGCCGTACTTATAGACATACCTTCACTGTGCATGCACAGTATGAGGAATGCGGAGGTTGTGAGTTCGATCCTCACCCGGAGCAATTAGTTTTTTACCATTCAATTATTAATTTGATCCTTCTTGTTACGCATGTCAACTTGTTACATCAAATCTCTGACAGAATGGGTATCGACAAAAAATATGAAGATACCCGGATTTTATTTGTGAGTTTGAGTATGCCTTTCAGAGTACACGTGTCGTTTTGATTGCATATCAATTACCAGTCATATCGTTTCGATGTAAATTTACATTGACGGTTTTCCATTCTTTTATCTAACCCGCAGCATGGTCGACAGTGTATAGGTACTCAAAAATAGAAAAAATAATTGAAAGGTCCATTCGAAAGACAGTAACTGTCTTGGCATGATTTGAAATATGTGAGTTTTCTTCCGATTGACGAAGACTGATCACTAGGCATTAGCAAAAACCTCAGCTTCTTCCCTGACTCGTATTGATTTGACAGTCCAATTCTGAGACGATAATACCTTTCTAGTATCGTTACAGTCTATCTACTTGAATGTATAAAATTCTGATGATTGTTCCCACTATTGTGCTATTTCTTTGCAAGACTGTATATCTAAGAATTGACTTGGTGCACACACTCTATTTGCCTTAAGCTATTATATTAACAAGTTATTTTTGCAATGTTACGCCTGTATATTCATTCATAGTGGATTTTATGTGTTTGTTACTTTATTATTATTATTCAACAAGAAAGAAAAACTCAGTCAAATAGTTTCCGAGAATATAATCTCACATTGAAAAAAGAAAAATCCTGGGCTAAAAAGTGAAGGTGACAAAAATATATCCCGTGAGGCGGAGTCGAACCACCGACCTAGAGATTCCTAGATTCTATCACACTACAGTCTCCCGCTCTACCAACTGAGCTATCACGGGCTGATGTCTATTGCCAGTAAATTTGTGTATTTATTGTAAAGAATCAAGTTCTGCGGAAGTTGGTCATATGATGTTAAAAATGAAGCCTATTTTAAATAAATGTTTTCATGAACCTTATTCCATATTCATAATTAGGACATGACAAAATCTCAATCACGATGAACGGAAAAGTCAGCTTTCTCTATATTTAAAATAATTATTCGGATGTTATTTTACGTAACATCGACAAAAATATGAAGATACCCGGATTTTATTTGTGAGTTTGAGTATGCCTTTCAGAGTACACGTGTCGTTTTGATTGCATATCAATTACCAGTCATATCGTTTCGATGTAAATTTACATTGACGGTTTTCCATTCTTTTTATCTAACCGCAGCATGGTCGACAGTGTATAGGTACTCAAAAATAGAAAAGAAATAATTGAAAGGTCCATTCGAAAGACAGTAACTGTCTTGGCATGATTTGAAATATGTGAGTTTTCTTCCGATTGACGAAGACTGATCACTAGGCATTAGCAAAAACCTCAGCTTCTTCCCTGACTCGTATTGATTTGACAGGTCCAATTTCTGAGACGATAATACCTTTCTAGTATCGTTACAGTCTATCTACTTGAATGTATAAAATTCTGATGATTGTTCCCACTATATGTGCTATTCTTTGCAAGACTGTATATCTAAGAATTGACTTGGTGCACACACTCTATTTGCCTTAAGCTATTATATTAACAAGTTATTTTTGCAATGTTACGCCTGTAATATATCATTCATAGTGGATTTTATGTGTTTGTTACTTTATTATTATTATTCAACAAGAAAGAAAAACTCAGTCAAATAGTTTCCGAGAATATAATCTCACATTGAAGAAAAGAACAAATCCTGGGCTAAAAAGTGAAGGTGACAAAAATATATCCCGTGAGGCGGAGTCGAACCACCGACTAGAGATTCCTAGATTCTATCACACTACAGTCTCCGCTCTACCAACTGAGCTATCACGGGCTGATGTCTATTGCCAGTAAATTTGTGTATTTATTGTAAAGAATCAAGTTCTGCGGAAGTTGGTCATATGATGTTAAAATGAGCCTATTTTAAATAAATGTTTTCATGAACTTATTCCATATTCATAATTAGGACATGACAAAATCTCAATCACGATGAACGGAAAAGTCAGCTTTCTCTATATTTAAAATAATTATTCGGATGTTTTTTACGTAACATAACAGAAGCGTCCAAACTATATATCGATCCAATCAATAAAGTAAATGTAAAAATAACATAGTAAGTGAAATGAAAAGATTCTTCGGCATCATTTTTAATGCAGACGTTAACCCAGAAATCAACTGATGTATAAAAGCTTAAGTTTTATGTCACTTTGTAACATTGCTCCGGTGGCACAATCGGTTAGCGCGCCGTACTTATAGACAGTACCTTCACTGTGCATAGCACAGTATGAGGAATGCGGAGGTTGTGAGTTCGATCCTCACCCGGAGCAATTAGTTTTTTACCATTCAATTTATTAAATTTGATCCCTTCTTGTTACGCATGTCAACTTGTTACGATCAAAATCTCTTTGACAAGGAAATGGGTATCGACAAAAAATATGAAGATACCCGGATTTTATTTGTGAGTTTGGTATGCCTTTCAGAGTACACGTGTCGTTTTGATTGCATATCAATTACCAGTCATATCGTTTCGATGTAAATTTACATTGACGGTTTTCCATTCTTTTTATCTAACCCGCAGCATGGTCGACAGTGTATAGGTACTCAAAAATAGAAAAGAAATAATTGAAAGGTCCATTCGAAAGACAGTAACTGTCTTGGCATGATTTGAAATATGTGAGTTTTCTTCCGATTGACGAAGACTGATCACTAGGCATTAGCAAAAAACCTCAGCTTCTTCCCTGACTCGTATTGATTTGACAGGTCCAATTTCTGAGACGATAATACCTTTCTAGTATCGTTACAGTCTATCTACTTGAATGTATAAAATTCTGATGATTGTTCCCACTATATGTGCTATTTCTTTGCAAGACTGTATATCTAAGAATTGACTTGGTGCACACACTCTATTTGCCTTAAGCTATTATATTAACAAGTTATTTTTGCAATGTTACGCCTGTAATATATCCTTCATAGTGGATTTTATGTGTTTGTTACTTTATTATTATTATTCAAACAAGAAAGAAAAACTCAGTCAAATAGTTTCCGAGAATATAATCTCACATTGAAGAAAAGAACAAATCCTGGGCTAAAAAGTGAAGGTGACAAAAATATATCCCGTGAGGCGGAGTCGAACCACCGACCTAGAGATTCCTAGATTCTTCACACTACAGTCTCCCGCTCTACCAACTGAGCTATCACGGGCTGATGTCTATTGCCAGTAAATTTGTGTATTTATTGTAAAGAATCAAGTTCTGCGGAAGTTGGTCATATGATGTTAAAAATGAAGCCTATTTTAAATAAATGTTTTCATGAACCTTATTCCATATTCATAATTAGGACATGACAAAATCTCAATCACGATGAACGGAAAAGTCAGCTTTCTCTATATTTAAAATAATTATTCGGATGTTATTTTACGTAACATAACAGAAGCGTCCAAACTATATATCGATCCAATCAATAAAGTAAATGTAAAAAATAACATAGTAAGTGAAATGAAAAGATTCTTCGGCATCATTTTTAATGCAGACGTTAACCCAGAAATCAACTGATGTATAAAAGCTTAAGTTTTATGTCACTTTGTAACATTGCTCCGGTGGCACAATCGGTTAGCGCGCCGTACTTATAGACAGTACCTTCACTGTGCATAGCACAAAAATATAGAACGATTTTTTTGGAGTTGAGTATCTTCAGAGTACACGTGTTGATGCATATAACACATATGTTTCGATTAATTAATACGTTTCTCTTTTTAACGCGATGTGACGTAGTACCAAATAGAAAAATTGAAGGTCATTCAAGAAATTTTGGCATATTGAATAGTGTTTTCCGATTGAGAGACGATCCGCATAGCAAAACCTCACTCTCTGACTCGATGATGCGTCAATTTGAACGAACCTTTATACGTAGCATCTACTTGATAATTTGGATTGTCCATATATGTGCTTTTCTTGCAAGACTGTAAAATTGAGTGCACACACTATTGCCTTAACATATACAAGTTTTCAGTTACCTAATCCTTGATTATTTGTACTATATTATATTCAAACAGAAGAAAATCAGTAATTTCGGAATATAATCCATTGAGAAAAGACAACTGCTAAGAAGTGACAAATACCGTAGGCGAGTCGAACACCACTGAGTCTAATTACACTCAGTTCCGTCTACCAACTGGCTACAGCTGGTTTGCCATAAATTTGTTATTATTTAAAGATCAAGTCTGATGTCTATGATAAAATGAGCTATTTTAATAAATGTTTAGAACTTATCTATAATTAGAAGCAATCCAATCACGATAGAATCCTTTTTTATTTAAATTCGATGTTTTACTATAACAAAGCGCAACTATATATCGATCACATAAGAAGTAAAATAATAGTAGTGAAATGAAGATTCGCACATTTAGAGACTTAACCAGAATCACTAGTATAAAAGCTAATTATGTCCTTTAACATTGCTCGTGCACATCGTAGCGCGCCGACTATACGTACTCAGTGACCAGTAAGAAGCAGTTGATTCGTCTACGGCAATAGTTTTTCATCATTTAAATTGATCTTGTCGATGTCAATGTTACGATCAAAACTCTTTGACAAGGAAATGGGTATCGACAAAAAAATGAAGATACCCGATTTATTGTGAGTTTGAGTGCCTTTCAGAGTACACGTGTCGTTTTGATTGCATATCAATTACCAGTCATATCGTTCGATGTAAATTTACATGACGGTTTTCATTCTTTTTATCTAACCCGCAGCATGGTCGAAGTGTATAGGTACTCAAAAATAGAAAAAAATAATTGAAGGTCCATTCGAAACGCAGTAACTGTCTTGGCATGATTTGAAAATGTGATTTTCTTCCGATTGACGAAGACTGATCACTAGGCATTAGCAAAAAACCTCAGCTTCTTCCCTGATCGTATTGATTTGACAGGTCCAATTTCTGAGAATAATACCTTTCTAGTATCGTTACAGTCTATCTACTTAATGTATAAAATTCTGATATTGTTCCCACTATATGTGCTATTTCTTTGCAAGACTGTATATCTAAGAATTGACTTGGACACATCTATTTGCCTTAAGCTATTATATTAACAAGTTATTTTTGCAATGTTACGCCTGTAATATATCCTTCATAGTGGATTTTATGTGTTTGTTACTTTATTATTATTATTCAAAAAGAAAAAACTCAGTCAAATAGTTTCCGAAATATAATCTCAATTGAAGAAAAGAAAAATCCTGGGCTAAAAAGTGAAGGTGACAAAAATATATCCCGTGAGGCGGAGTCGAACCACCGACCTAGAGATTCCTAGATTCTATCACACTACAGTCTCCCGCTCTACCAACTGAGCTATCACGGGCTGATGTCTATTGCCAGTAAATTTGTGTATTTATTGTAAAGAATCAAGTTCTGCGGAAGTTGGTCATATGATGTTAAAAATGAAGCCTATTTTAAATAAATGTTTTCATGAACCTTATTCCATATTCATAATTAGGACATGACAAAATCTCAATCACGATGAACGGAAAAGTCAGCTTTCTCTATATTTAAAATAATTATTCGGATGTTATTTTACGTAACATAACAGAAGCGTCCAAACTATATATCGATCCAATCAATAAAGTAAATGTAAAAAATAACATAGTAAGTGAAATGAAAAGATTCTTCGGCATCATTTTTAATGCAGACGTTAACCCAGAAATCAACTGATGTATAAAAGCTTAAGTTTTATGTCACTTTGTAACATTGCTCCGGTGGCACAATCGGTTAGCGCGCCGTACTTATAGACAGTACCTTCACTGTGCATAGCACAGTATGAGGAATGCGGAGGTGTGAGTTCGATCCTCACCCGGAGCAATTAGTTTTTTCCATTCAATTTATTAAATTGATCCTTCTTGTTACGCATGTCAACTTGTTACGATCAAAATCTCTTTGACAAGGAAATGGGTATCGACAAAAATATGAGATACCCGATTTATTTGTGAGTTTGAGTATGCCTTTCGAGTACACGTGTCGTTTGATTGCATATCAATTACCATCATATCGTTTCGATGTAAATTTACATTGACGGTTTTCCATTCTTTTTATCTAACCCGCAGCATGGTCGACAGTGTATAGGTACTCAAAAATAGAAAAGAAATAATTGAAAGGTCCATTCGAAAGACAGTAACTGTCTTGGCATGATTTGAAATATGTGAGTTTTCTTCCGATTGACGAAGACTGATCACTAGGCATTAGCAAAAAACCTCAGCTTCTTCCCTGACTCGTATTGATTTGACAGGTCCAATTTCTGAGACGATAATACCTTTCTAGTATCGTTACAGTCTATCTACTTGAATGTATAAAATTCTGATGATTGTTCCCACTATATGTGCTATTTCTTTGCAAGACTGTATATCTAAGAATTGACTTGGTGCACACACTCTATTGCCTTAGCTATTATATTAACAAGTTATTTTTGCAATGTTACGCCTGTAATATATCTTCATAGTGGATTTTATGTGTTTGTTACTTTATTATTATTATTCAAACAAGAAAGAAAAACTCAGTCAAATAGTTTCCGAGAATATAATCTCACATTGAAGAAAAGAACAAATCCTGGGCTAAAAAGTGAAGGTGACAAAAATATATCCCGTGAGGCGGAGTCGAACCACCGACCTAGAGATTCCTAGATTCTATCACACTACAGTCTCCCGCTCTACCAACTGAGCTATCACGGGCTGATGTCTATTGCCAGTAAATTTGTGTATTTATTGTAAAGAATCAAGTTCTGCGGAAGTTGGTCATATGATGTTAAAAATGAAGCCTATTTTAAATAAATGTTTTCATGAACCTTATTCCATATTCATAATTAGGACATGACAAAATCTCAATCACGATGAACGGAAAAGTCAGCTTTCTCTATATTTAAAATAATTATTCGGATGTTATTTTACGTAACATAACAGAAGCGTCCAAACTATATATCGATCCAATCAATAAAGTAAATGTAAAAAATAACATAGTAAGTGAAATGAAAAGATTCTTCGGCATCATTTTTAATGCAGACGTTAACCAGAAATCAACTGATGTATAAAAGCTTAAGTTTTATGTCACTTTGTAACATTGCTCCGGTGGCACAATCGGTTAGCGCGCCGTACTTATAGACAGTACCTTCACTGTGCATAGCACAGTATGAGGAATGCGGAGGTTGTGAGTTCGATCCTACCCGGAGCATTAGTTTTTTACCATTCAATTTATTAAATTTGATCCCTTCTTGTTACGCATGTCAACTTGTTACGATCAAATCTCTTTGACAAGGAAATGGGTATCGACAAAAAATATGAAGATACCCGATTTTATTTGTGAGTTTGAGTATGCCTTTCAGAGTACACGTGTCGTTTTGATTGCATATCAATTACCAGTCATATCGTTTCGATGTAAATTTACATTGACGGTTTTCATTCTTTTTATCTAACCCGCAGCATGGTCGACAGTGTATAGGTACTCAAAAATAGAAAAGAAATAATTGAAAGGTCCATTCGAAAGACAGTAACTGTCTTGCATGATTTGAAATATGTGAGTTTTCTTCCGATTGACGAAGACTGATCACTAGCATTAGCAAAAAACCTCAGCTTCTTCCCTGACTCGTATTGATTTGACAGGTCCAATTTCTGAGACGATAATACCTTTCTAGTATCGTTACAGTCTATCTACTTGAATGTATAAAATTCTGATGATTGTTCCACTATATGTGCTATTTCTTTGCAAGACTGTATATCTAAGAATTGACTTGGTGCACACACTCTATTTGCCTTAAGCTATTATATTAACAAGTTATTTTTGCAATGTTACCCTGTAATATATCATTCATAGTGGATTTTATGTGTTTGTTACTTATTATTTTATTCAAACAAGAAAGAAAAACTCAGTCAAATAGTTCCGAGAATATAATCTCACATTGAGAAAAGAACAAATCCTGGGCTAAAAAGTGAAGGTGACAAAAATATATCCCGTGAGGCGAGTCGAACCACCGACCTAGAGATTCCTAGATTCTATCACACTACAGTCTCCCGCTCTACCAACTGAGCTATCACGGGCTGATGTCTATTGCCAGTAAATTTGTGTATTTATTGTAAAGAATCAAGTTCTGCGGAAGTTGGTCATATGATGTTAAAAATGAAGCCTATTTTAAATAAATGTTTTCATGAACCTTATTCCATATTCATAATTAGGACATGACAAAATCTCAATCACGATGAACGGAAAAGTCAGCTTTCTCTATATTTAAAATAATTATTCGGATGTTATTTTACGTAACATAACAGAAGCGTCCAAACTATATATCGATCCAATCAATAAAGTAAATGTAAAAAATAACATAGTAAGTGAAATGAAAAGATTCTTCGGCATCATTTTTAATGCAGACGTTAACCCAGAAATCAACTGATGTATAAAAGCTTAAGTTTTATGTCACTTTGTAACATTGCTCCGGTGGCACAATCGGTTAGCGCGCCGTACTTATAGACAGTACCTTCACTGTGCATAGCACAGTATGAGGAATGCGGAGGTTGTGAGTTCGATCCTCACCCGGAGCAATTAGTTTTTTACCATTCAATTTATTAAATTTGATCCCTTCTTGTTACGCATGTCAACTTGTTACGATCAAAATCTCTTTGACAAGGAAATGGGTATCGACAAAAAATATGAAGATACCCGGATTTTATTTGTGAGTTTGAGTATGCCTTTCAGAGTACACGTGTCGTTTTGATTGCATATCAATTACCAGTCATATCGTTTCGATGTAAATTTACATTGACGGTTTTCCATTCTTTTTATCTAACCCGCAGCATGGTCGACAGTGTATAGGTACTCAAAAATAGAAAAGAAATAATTGAAAGGTCCATTCGAAAGACAGTAACTGTCTTGGCATGATTTGAAATATGTGAGTTTTCTTCCGATTGACGAAGACTGATCACTAGGCATTAGCAAAAAACCTCAGCTTCTTCCCTGACTCGTATTGATTTGACAGGTCCAATTTCTGAGACGATAATACCTTTCTAGTATCGTTACAGTCTATCTACTTGAATGTATAAAATTCTGATGATTGTTCCCACTATATATGCTATTTCTTTGCAAGACTGTATATCTAAGAATTGACTTGGTGCACACACTCTATTTGCCTTAAGCTATTATATTAACAAGTTATTTTTGCAATGTTACGCCTGTAATATATCATTCATAGTGGATTTTATGTGTTTGTTACTTTATTATTATTATTCAAACAAGAAAGAAAAACTCAGTCAAATAGTTTCCGAGAATATAATCTCACATTGAAGAAAAGAACAAATCCTGGGCTAAAAAGTGAAGGTGACAAAAATATATCCCGTGAGGCGGAGTCGAACCACCGACCTAGAGATTCCTAGATTCTATCACACTACAGTCTCCCGCTCTTTTTTTTTTTTTTATCTTTATTAAAATCAAACATCACATTACATAAATAAAATCATTGAAATGTATCTATCACAGTTGAGTTACACAATACAATACATTTCTAATTACATAATACAAATTCTATTTTACAGTTATCTAAGATTATAGTTCATTAGTACATCAGAGATCAAATATAATCACATCACTGTCTGTTTTTTGCAGTATAGAATTATGCAGTAGGAAATGCTTTTCAAATATGTTGCTCATATTCTTCATTTGACACAAATATTCATTAAAATAAGTCACATAATGCTTCAATGTGTATTGAAAAAATCTTAAAATATCAATATTCTTCACATTATTTCTTCTTCTAAATATACAGTAACGTGCAACTGATAACATAAAGTTAACAAAACTGGCATTCACACCATTGATTGTCACAGTTAAACCGAGCATAAATATTTGTTCATATACAACAGAATTCACTTGATCTGAATCACAAGTATCTAATAATAACTCTACTTTTGTAATCAAATACTGATGAAAGTCATATAATTCAGAACACTTTATAAACAAATGCATAATATCTTCTATTTCATTACAACAAATATCACACAAATCATTATCTACCAACTTCATTTTTAATAAACGTTCGTTTGTAAATATACAACAGTGAGCTATTTTAAAATCAAGCTCCGTCATTAATGACGGTTTCCAAAACATATTAACTATTTTCCATACTTTATGCATAATACTTTCATCATCTTGAAAGATATTCATCCATTTGTCAACAGATTTTGGTTGCTGACACAATTTATCTATAACAAGACAATATAACTGTTTTGATGAACACATCTTAAAATCAACAAGTTTACAATTCATATTCAAATTAATGTCAATGTTTCTATTATTTGTTCTATGATACACCTCAGTCCCTACAGTTTTAGTCCACAATTCTGGTAAAGCAGACTGAAGTGATCTATAACGTTTTATAATACTATCTATATCATATTCATCATTCCCATTAGCAACAATTTCTACAATAGCGTTTAGAGGTAAAAACCCAGGTTTCACCTCATAACAAATGTCTTTCAACTGAATTATTCCAGCCTCTATAAAATCATTCCATAAAATAGTTTTCCCACATATCAAAATTTCTGAATTACAAAACAACGGTTGATTATAAATATTTTCAACTGTATAATCAAATGACACATTTTCTCGTATAAAGCAAAATGATTTTAACATTTCTTTGTATATCACAGGAATACAAGACATATATTTATCTTTTAATGACATGAATACAATGTCTTCTGCCAATTTCATATTCAATATGGAAATAAAATACCTAAAAATGTCTTTCCATATTACTTTATAATCTTCATTTAAAAATCTGGCTAAAAACTTCAATCTAAAAGCACAAATTTTTGATTTAATATCAGGCAGTTGTAAACCACCTTTGTTTTTATCACAAATAATAGTATTATACTGTACAAGGTGTGCACCACCATTCCACACAAAGTTAACACATAGTCTCTTCATTTCTTCAATAGCCCATTCAGGCATAGAAGTAACAAATAAATTATACCACAATCTAGACATTAACAGAGAGGTTATTACATTTACTCTACCATGTATTGTCAATTTTCTTTGTATCCACATATTTAATAACATCTTGATTTTATTTAGTTTTCCTCTCCAATTCAATTCATTACATACATGTTCATTTTTGCCAATATAAACACCTAATAACAAAATTTCATTTTCACAAATTTTGAGACCATGACAATTTTGTTCATTTTCTGTCATACAACCTTTCCCAATAGGCATTATTTCTGACTTTTGCCTATTTATTTTAGCACCAGAACATTTACCATACAATTCAAATACATTAAATACTTCATCAATTGACTTCTTATCAGATACAGTTACAGTAGTATCATCAGCATGTTGAAACATTTTACACACTTTTTCTGACATTGGAATATTGATTCCGGAAATATTACAATTATTGCTAATCATACATTGTAAAGGCTCAGCTGCCAAAACATATAACAGAGCACTAATTGGACAGCCTTGTCTTATCCCATTCTTAATAGCAAAATACTTGGTTAAAAAACCATTACATTTTACAGAGCTATTTATTTCATTATAAAAAATTGTAATCCATTTAATAAAACTTTCACCAAAACCAAATTTCTTTAATACACTTAACATGTACTCATGACTAAGCCTATCAAAGGCTTTTTCTTGGTCAGCTTTTACAATATATCCTTCCATATCATCATTTTCTACTAAAGTTATAATATCTCGTACATTTGCAATACTATTAGAAATATCTCTTCCTACTATACAACATGTTTGATTTTCAGACACTATTTTTGGCAATACTTTTTTAAATCTATTTGCCATGACACGAGCTAAAATTTTGTAATCAACTTGCAGTAATGAAATAGGTCTACAATTTTTAATACCTCTTTTATCACCTTTTTTCTTAAAAATTAAACTGATAACACCAGATCTCATTGATCTTGATAAAATACCTTCATCATAAACAGCATTAAAAACTTTATATAAAATCTCTCTAAGTGAATCGTAAAAAGTACAATAAAATTCTGTAGTAAGTCCATCTGAGCCTGGGCTCTTATTCTTAGACATCGATGATAAGGCCTCAGCAATTTCATTAAATGTTATATCTGAGTCACAAATCTCTTTATCATCGTCATCAACCTTTTTATCAACATGTTGTAAAAAATCACATAGTTTATCAGTTTCTATCTCAACACAAGAGTACAACTCTTTGTAAAAATTATATTCAATATCTAAAATTCCATCAGTATCATTTACAATTTCATCATTTACATTATACAATTCTTTCACAGAATTACTTTCCTGTCTATACTTTTCTAAGTTTAGAAAATATTTTGTATTTTTGTCACCCTCTGTAGCCCATGTGGCTTTAGATCGTAAAATAGCACCTTTACATTTATCTAATTCATATTTACTAAGATCTAATTGCAATGTTTCTAATCTAGTTACATCTATATCTATACCACTTGCTTGTAAAGCACATAACCTTTGTATTTTATTTTGTATATAAAAAAATTCCCTTTTCTTTTCCTTAACTAAATCTGAAGAAAAAACTTGAGAATATCTCTTAATTCTATATTTCAAATTATCCCACCAAATAAGTGGTTCACTGTCATATAAAGAACAATTCATAGATTCAACTATAATCTCTTTAACTCTTTTTACATAATTTACATTTGACAATACAGTATTATTCAACACCCATATTCCAGGGCCTCGTTCAACAACACAAAAGTTAAAATTCATAAAAACATATGTATGATCACTAAAGCTTGTTTCATTATAATACACATTTTGTACATTTGGTGATAAGGATTTACTAATTAAAAAATAGTCTATTCTACTCTGCTGCAATATATTATTACATATTCTTTTCCAAGAAAATATTTTTTTACATTCATTTCTTGCTCTCCATACATCATATATATTACAATTACACATGGTTTTATTTAATTCTCTATATGCCTCATCAATACAATGTTTAGATTTACCTCCTTTGTCTAAGTTTGACAGAGTTGTATTAAAATCTCCTCCTATTATAACATTTTGTAAATTTTCAATATAACTGTTAACAAACTTAAAATATCTTGCTCTTTCTATACAATTATTAGGTGCATAAACAGATACAAAATTAAAAATTTGACCATCTGTTTCATATGAAACATGTATAAACCTTCCTTCATCATCTTTATATACTAATTTTGTTTTATCTTTTACACTATTGGCAACCATGATAGCAACACCTTGCCTACTATTATAACCATTTCATTCATATATTTTCCCTTCATACATATTTTGTATTCCATCAACATATGATTTATCCCAGAAAGTCTCTTGCAACAAAGCAAAAGTAGCCCTTCTATCATATAAAACAGATACAAAATTTTGAAAATTATTCACATTTTTTAAACCATTACAATTAAACGAACAAATCAGCACCATTATAATACAAATAAAATAATAAAATTTGTTATCCATTTTTATTTTTATTTTCAGACACCTGAGAGCTTCTACCAGCATTAACATTAGGTTTAGGATTCAACGAAGACCTTCTTGTAAGCTTTCGTTGTTGCTTTTTATATTTTCTAAGCTCTTTAGCAGAGAGAGAAAACACATCAACCTCTTCGTTTGTGTCACCTCCTTCATCCATGTTTTCTTCAACACAGACAGAGGAGTCATCATCACCATCACCACTACCACCCTCTGTGTTGTTTAATGTAACATCACAAAGGGTGTCGTTTCGTTTTTCCCAATGATCGGGATCAAAATCTCCAAAATCTAAATCTTCATTAACAGCTTCTTCACCTAGAAGAGTGCTATCTCCGTTACGTTTAACTTTTTTGCCAGTTTTTTCATCTTTTTTCTCTTCCTCAACGGCACTAACACTAGGAGCAGAGATATCAACACCATCATCATCTTTCACATCTACATCAGTATTTTCATCTGACTCGGAACAATTATCTTCCGAATAGCAATTTTTCTCTTTCTTGTCTCATGCTGTACAATATTTTCCATGTGCACGGCGGCTTCAACAATCAATTCATTTTTTTATTATGAATATCATCCACCAGACCTTCACTTTCTGGTACATCAACACTTTTAACCTCGGTTTGTTCTGACACTTCATTATTGGTTTTTCTGCGAAGTACTCATATCGTTGACTCCCGTTGCTTCCACGTTGTTAACCTCATTCACGCAACTACATGCGATTTTATCACAAACATTGCACTTAGCAATGATTGGCTGCGGTCGCGTTTTCAAATTGTCTCCTTCTTACATTTACATTTCAACGGTAGTTCATGACAATGTTTAACACTTTGCTGCACGACACCTTCTCGCAACATGACCCTGTTCTCCACAACCACCACAAATAATGTAAGGACAGTTTTTGTGAACATGTTCAGGTGAATAGCATTCTGAACATACCTTTGTCTGGTTATTGTGAACACATTTGTAATACTTTGTGTTTTTACCAACCTTAAAAGGCATACTCCATGGAAGTGCAATAATATGAGGTGGAAAAACACATTTGACAAATCGCGTTCCATCGGCTACCTGCGTACCCGGTACAACTCTTCTAAATACTGGTGAAACGATTTTAATTCCCCTATCTCTTAACATGTCTATAATATCGTCATCATCAATGAATGCTGGGATGTACATGAAAGACACAACTGTCGTATCTGAGTACATTAACGAACATTCGTAATCTTTGTCTAAAATCTCAACTCACTAAGTATTTTTGTTGCATTAGACTTTGAGTCAAGCGTAACATCGTACGAAGAGGTATCATCCTTAACCACAGCAAGAACAGAGTTCAAACCTGTGACATGCTCAATTGCCCTTATCACAGAAATTGCTTGCACATTTTCTGTTGATATTCCTATAACACGAATAGTACAGTCTCTCGAATATCTTTTTATCTCCATGACATAATTTTCTTTACTCTTAGGAACTTTCTCAGGCCCTTTCCCAAATCCTTGTGGTCCTTTTCCAAAATATTCATTTGCGCCGGTCATTTTGGTTTTTCGAAAGCAAGTTCACCCCTAAACAGACGAGTGCACCGCTCCACCCCCTTTCACCAAACGACTAAATCGCCGGTGTAAGGGGTTTAAATGTTAAATAATTGTTAATAAATACTCGTATTCATAAACGGAAGTATAACAATGTTTGAAAATACCTTTCAATATGAAATTAAGTCCATTTATACACTGAAAACAGAAAAATCACATCGAGAGAATGTAAACAACATCTACGTCCGGCTGTGCTTCATTCAGCTCTACAGTCTCCCGCTCTACCAACTGAGCTATCACGGGCTGATGTCTATTGCCAGTAAATTTGTGTATTTATTGTAAAGAATCAAGTTCTGCGGAAGTTGGTCATATGATGTTAAAAATATGGCCTATTTTAAAGTAATGTTTTCATGAACCTTACTCAATATTTATAATTAGGACATGACAAAATCTCAATCACGATGAACGGAAAAGTCAGCGTTCTTTATATTTAATATAATTATTCGGATTTTATTTAACATATTAACATAACAGGAGCGTCCAAACTATATATTGATCCAATCAATAAAGTAAATGTAAAAAATAACATAGTAAGTGAAATAAAAAGATTCTTCGAAATCATTTATAATGCAGACGTTTACCGAGAAATCAACTGATGTATAAAAGCTTAAGTTTTATGTCACTTTGTAACATTGCTCCGGTGGCACAATCGGTTAGCGCGCCGTACTTATAGACAGTACCTTCACTGTTCATAGCACAGTATGAGGAATGCGGAGGTTGTGAGTTCGATCCTCACCCGGAGCAATTAGTTTTTTACCATTCAATTTATTAAATTCGATCCCTTCTTGTTACGCATGTCAACTTGTTACGATCAAAATCTCTTTGACAAGGAAATGTGTATCGACAAAAACATGAAGATACCCGGATTTTATTTGTGAGTTTGAGTATGCCTTTCAGAGTACACGTGTCGTTTTGATTGCATATCAATTAACAGTCGTATATAGTTTCGATGTAAATTTACATTGACAGTTTTCCATTCTTTTTATCTAACCAACAGCATGGTCGACAGTGTATAGGTATTCAAAAATAGAAAAAAAATAATTGAAAGGTCCATTCGAAAGACTATCTGTCTTGGCATGATTTGAAATATGTGAATTTTCTTCCGATTGACGAAGACTGATCACTAGGCATCAGCAAAAAACCTCAGCTTCTTCCCTGACTCGTATTGATTTGAAAGGTCCAGTTTCTGAGACGATAGTACCTCTCTAGTATCGTTACAGTCTATTACTTGAATGTATACAACTCTGAGGATTGTTCCCACTAATATGTGCTATTTCTTTGCAAGACTGTAGATCTAAGAATTGACTTGGTGCACACACTCTATTTGCCTGAAGCTATTATATTAACAAGTTATTTTTGCAATGTTACGCCTTTAATATATCATTCATAGTGGATTTTATGTGTTTGTTACTTTATTATTATCATTCAAACAAGAAAGATAAACCCAGTCAAATACTTTCCGAGAATATAATCTCACATTGAAGAAAAGAACAAATACTGGGCTAAAAAGTGAAGGTGACAAAAATATATCCCGTGAGGCGGAGTCGAACCACCGACCTAGAGATTCCTAGATTCTATCACACTACAGTCTCCCGCTCTACCAACTGAGCTATCACGGGCTGATGTCTATTGCCAGTAAATTTGTGTATTTATTGTAAAGAATCAAGTTCTGCGGAAGTTGGTCATATGATGTTAAAAATGTGGCCTATTTTAAAGTAATGTTTTCATGAACCTTACTCAATATTTATAATTAGGACATGACAAAATCTCAATCACGATGAACGGAAAAGTCAGCGTTCTTTATATTTAATATAATTATTCGGATTTTATTTAACATATTAACATAACAGGAGCGTCCAAACTATATATTGATCCAATCAATAAAGTAAATGTAAAAAATAACATAGTAAGTGAAATAAAAAGATTCTTCGAAATCATTTATAATGCAGACGTTTACCGAGAAATCAACTGATGTATAAAAGCTTAAGTTTTATGTCACTTTGTAACATATTGCTCCGGTGGCACAATCGGTTAGCGCGCCGTACTTATAGACAGTACCTTCACTGTGCATAGCACAGTATGAGGAATGCGGAGGTTGTGAGTTCGATCCTCACCCGGAGCAATTAGTTTTTTACCATTCAATTTATTAAATTCGATCCCTTCTTGTTACGCATGTCAACTTGTTACGATCAAAATCTCTTTGACAAGGAAATGTGTATCGACAAAAACATGAAGATACCCGGATTTTATTTGTGAGTTTGAGTATGCCTTTCAGAGTACACGTGTCGTTTTGATTGCATATCAATTAACAGTCGTATATAGTTTCGATGTAAATTTACATTGACAGTTTTCCATTCTTTTTATCTAACCAACAGCATGGTCGACAGTGTATAGGTATTCAAAAATAGAAAAAAAATAATTGAAAGGTCCATTCGAAAGACTATCTGTCTTGGCATGATTTGAAATATGTGAATTTTCTTCCGATTGACGAAGACTGATCACTAGGCATCAGCAAAAAACCTCAGCTTCTTCCCTGACTCGTATTGATTTGAAAGGTCCAGTTTCTGAGACGATAGTACCTCTCTAGTATCGTTACAGTCTATTACTTGAATGTATACAACTCTGAGGATTGTTCCCACTAATATGTGCTATTTCTTTGCAAGACTGTAGATCTAAGAATTGACTTGGTGCACACACTCTATTTGCCTGAAGCTATTATATTAACAAGTTATTTTTGCAATGTTACGCCTTTAATATATCATTCATAGTGGATTTTATGTGTTTGTTACTTTATTATTATCATTCAAACAAGAAAGATAAACCCAGTCAAATACTTTCCGAGAATATAATCTCACATTGAAGAAAAGAACAAATACTGGGCTAAAAAGTGAAGGTGACAAAAATATATCCCGTGAGGCGGAGTCGAACCACCGACCTAGAGATTCCTAGATTCTATCACACTACAGTCTCCCGCTCTACCAACTGAGCTATCACGGGCTGATGTCTATTGCCAGTAAATTTGTGTATTTATTGTAAAGAATCAAGTTCTGCGGAAGTTGGTCATATGATGTTAAAAATGTGGCCTATTTTAAAGTAATGTTTTCATGAACCTTACTCAATATTTATAATTAGGACATGACAAAATCTCAATCACGATGAACGGAAAAGTCAGCGTTCTTTATATTTAATATAATTATTCGGATTTTATTTAACATATTAACATAACAGGAGCGTCCAAACTATATATTGATCCAATCAATAAAGTAAATGTAAAAAATAACATAGTAAGTGAAATAAAAAGATTCTTCGAAATCATTTATAATGCAGACGTTTACCGAGAAATCAACTGATGTATAAAAGCTTAAGTTTTATGTCACTTTGTAACATATTGCTCCGGTGGCACAATCGGTTAGCGCGCCGTACTTATAGACAGTACCTTCACTGTGCATAGCACAGTATGAGGAATGCGGAGGTTGTGAGTTCGATCCTCACCCGGAGCAATTAGTTTTTTACCATTCAATTTATTAAATTCGATCCCTTCTTGTTACGCATGTCAACTTGTTACGATCAAAATCTCTTTGACAAGGAAATGTGTATCGACAAAAACATGAAGATACCCGGATTTTATTTGTGAGTTTGAGTATGCCTTTCAGAGTACACGTGTCGTTTTGATTGCATATCAATTAACAGTCGTATATAGTTCCGATGTAAATTTACATTGACAGTTTTCCATTCTTTTTATCTAACCAACAGCATGGTCGACAGTGTATAGGTATTCAAAAATAGAAAAAAAATAATTGAAAGGTCCATTCGAAAGACTATCTGTCTTGGCATGATTTGAAATATGTGAATTTTCTTCCGATTGACGAAGACTGATCACTAGGCATCAGCAAAAAACCTCAGCTTCTTCCCTGACTCGTATTGATTTGAAAGGTCCAGTTTCTGAGACGATAGTACCTCTCTAGTATCGTTACAGTCTATTACTTGAATGTATACAACTCTGAGGATTGTTCCCACTAATATGTGCTATTTCTTTGCAAGACTGTAGATCTAAGAATTGACTTGGTGCACACACTCTATTTGCCTGAAGCTATTATATTAACAAGTTATTTTTGCAATGTTACGCCTTTAATATATCATTCATAGTGGATTTTATGTGTTTGTTACTTTATTATTATCATTCAAACAAGAAAGATAAACCCAGTCAAATACTTTCCGAGAATATAATCTCACATTGAAGAAAAGAACAAATACTGGGCTAAAAAGTGAAGGTGACAAAAATATATCCCGTGAGGCGGAGTCGAACCACCGACCTAGAGATTCCTAGATTCTATCACACTACAGTCTCCCGCTCTACCAACTGAGCTATCACGGGCTGATGTCTATTGCCGGTAAATTTGTGTATTTATTGTAAAGAATCAAGTTCTGCGGAAGTTGGTCATATGATGTTAAAAATGTGGCCTATTTTAAAGTAATGTTTTCATGAACCTTACTCAATATTTATAATTAGGACATGACAAAATCTCAATCACGATGAACGGAAAAGTCAGCGTTCTTTATATTTAATATAATTATTCGGATTTTATTTAACATATTAACATAACAGGAGCGTCCAAACTATATATTGATCCAATCAATAAAGTAAATGTAAAAAATAACATAGTAAGTGAAATCAAAAGATTCTTCGAAATCATTTATAATGCAGACGTTTACCGAGAAATCAACTGATGTATAAAAGCTTAAGTTTTATGTCACTTTGTAACATTGCTCCGGTGGCACAATCGGTTAGCGCGCCGTACTTATAGACAGTACCTTCACTGTGCATAGCACAGTATGAGGAATGCGGAGGTTGTGAGTTCGATCCTCACCCGGAGCAATTAGTTTTTTACCATTCAATTTATTAAATTCGATCCCTTCTTGTTACGCATGTCAACTTGTTACGATCAAAATCTCTTTGACAAGGAAATGTGTATCGACAAAAACATGAAGATACCCGGATTTTATTTGTGAGTTTGAGTATGCCTTTCAGAGTACACGTGTCGTTTTGATTGCATATCAATTAACAGTCGTATATAGTTTCGATGTAAATTTACATTGACAGTTTTCCATTCTTTTTATCTAACCAACAGCATGGTCGACAGTGTATAGGTATTCAAAAATAGAAAAAAAATAATTGAAAGGTCCATTCGAAAGACTATCTGTCTTGGCATGATTTGAAATATGTGAATTTTTCTTCCGATTGACGAAGACTGATCACTAGGCATCAGCAAAAAACCTCAGCTTCTTCCCCGACTCGTATTGATTTGAAAGGTCCAGTTTCTGAGACGATAGTACCTCTCTAGTATCGTTACAGTCTATTACTTGAATGTATACAACTCTGAGGATTGTTCCCACTAATATGTGCTATTTCTTTGCAAGACTGTAGATCTAAGAATTGACTTGGTGCACACACTCTATTTGCCTGAAGCTATTATATTAACAAGTTATTTTTGCAATGTTACGCCTTTAATATATCATTCATAGTGGATTTTATGTGCTTGTTACTTTATTATTATCATTCAAACAAGAAAGATAAACCCAGTCAAATACTTTCCGAGAATATAATCTCACATTGAAGAAAAGAACAAATACTGGGCTAAAAAGTGAAGGTGACAAAAATATATCCCGTGAGGCGGAGTCGAACCACCGACCTAGAGATTCCTAGATTCTATCACACTACAGTCTCCCGCTCTTTTTTTTTTATCTTGTATATTTATTCAACTTCATCTCATCATTTCATTTTTACAATATTTACATATATAATAGAAAACATCAAGTCCCTATACTCTTTGGCTTCCTCATTCTTACTCTATCATTCATTTTTTTTATTCTTTTTTTTTTTAACTTTTTTTTATTTTCTCACACACGGTTAAAATATTATCTCAAAGTATTGCCAGGCAATTAAATAGTTATTAAACATGTTAAATTTAATATCTAAAGTCAATATTTTCCATAATAGTAAAAGTTTCTTTATCAAAAGTCAAAGATTCACATAACGCATATACGGCTGGTTGAATCCATTCCAGTAACGCAAAACAATGAACTCGATGTTATTTTGTAAATACGTCACGATCTGTGGAAATACATTGTATTGTCTATAAAAATCAATTAAATCAATTAAAACAAAACAATAAAAAACACTATCATACAAGGTTCACTCATCCCTATCTCACACTAGACTTATCATATCATATAAAAAATACATTATAAATTATGATTTTTCACATAGTTTATCATTTTTTCAATTCCATAATTGGCCGTATCGTTCCAAAAAATTGTTTCAGTCACATCCTCAAATTCTTTTACAACCAACTGTTCATAATGTTCATAGTTATAATCATCATCATTCATTATTCTAATCTGCATTCTACCCGTTTCATATACAACCAACAATTCCCTGTTTTGAACCTTTCCAATTAATAAATCTCAGCCAGCTCGACTTTTTTTAAAAACTATTTTCCCAAAACGTTCATGTAATAATTGTGGCGGACTAACAGTATCTTTATCGCACTTTTCCGTATCAAAATTCGGTCCGTTATCCTTAGGTTTGACTTTTCGATCAAGTTTTAATTTAGTTACTATTGTCTTCTCTTCATGTGTACCTATAATTGGATCTAAATTGTTTATAGGTAAGTTGATAAACCGGTTAGGCAACTCACTATCTATATTTACAGACGATCGTTCTATATTGTCACCACACTGTTTTGATGTATATCCAGAAGTACAAACGGGTTCATTTTCACATTCCATACTGGGTTCATCATTATAAACACTCGTAATTTCATTTTCGTTTTCTATAGTTATATCGTCTAATGTATCTAAACGCGTATCTTCTACATTACTTATGTTTTCATTGTATTCCCGTAAACGCTTATTGTCTCTTCTTAGTGCTGCCCCTGATTTACGCTTCACTTGTTTATTGTCAGATTTAGCAAACATAATTGATATTCTTGCTTTTTCATTGTCACCATGTACACTATACGTAATTGTACCAAATTCTTCGCACGCACTTCTTATGGCACTCAATAAAAATTTCGGTAACTTATCCATATTCATCTCAAACTAAATGTCAAAATTTTATTAATGATAAAATAACCTTATGGCGCCTCCAGTCTTGAAAGGTACACGATACATTTCATTTATAACTCGACTTTGCAAATGTTTATTTTTCTAAATAGTTCAAAATCACTTACTGTCAACAAGATTCGAAAATATATTCCACTTTCTCTGCTGGGATATCCAAGCAAAACCTTAATAACAGACGTTTCTTTTTTTGCTACTCAGAAAATACGTGTAACCACTTCAAAACACTAACGGGAAGCCACAGTCTCCCGCTCTACCAACTGAGCTATCACGGGCTGATGTCTATTTCCAGTAAATTTGTGTATTTATTGTAAAGAATTTCTACGGAAGTTGGTCATATGATGTTAAAAATGTGGCCTATTTTAAAGAAATGTTTTCATGAACCTTACTCAATATTTATAATTAGGACATGACAAAATCTCAATCACAATGAACGGAAAAGTCAGCATTCTTATATTTAATATAATTATTCGGATTTTATTTAACATAACATAACATAACAGGAGGAGCGTCCAAACTATATATTGATCCAATCAATGAAGTAAATGTAAAAAATAACATAGTAAGTGAAATGAAAAGATTTTTCGAAATCATTTATAATGCAGACGTTTACCGAGAAATCAACTGATGTATAAAAGCTTACGTTTTATGTCACTTTGTAACATTGCTCCATTCTTGATAGAAAAATACTTGGTTAAAAAACCATTACATTTTACAGAGCTATTTATTTCGTTATAAAAGATTGTAATCCATTTAATAAAACTTTCACCAAAACCAAATTTCTTTAATACACATAACATATACTCATGACTAAGCCTATCAAAGGCTTTTTCTTGGTCAGCTTATAACATTTTGTAAATTTTCAATATAACTGTTAACAAACTTAAAATATCTTGCAATTTCTATACAATTATTAGGTGCATAAACAGATACAAAATTAAAAATTTGTCCATCTGTTTCATATGAAACATGTATAAACCTTCCTTCATCATCTTTATATACTAATTTTGTTTAATCTTTTACACTATTGGCAACCATAATAGCAACACCTTGCCTACTATTATAACCATTACATTCATACATTTTCCCTTCATACATATTTTGTATTCCATCAACATATGATTTATCCCAAAAAGTCTCTTGCAACAAAGCAAAAGTAGCCCTTCTATCATATAAAACAGATACAAAATTTTGAAAATTATTCACATTTTTTAAACCATTACATTTAAACGAACAAATCAGCACCATCATAATACAAATAAAATAATAAAATTTGTTATCCATTTTTCTTTTTCTTTTCAGACACCTGAGAGCTTCTACTAGCATTAACATTAGGTTTAGGATTCAACGAAGACCTTCTTGTAAGCTTTCGTTGTTGCTTTTTATATTTCCTAAGCTCTTTAGCAGAGAGAGAAAAAAACATCAACCTCTTCGTTTGTGTCACCTCCTTCATCCATGTTTTCTTCAACACAGATAGAGGATTCATCATCACCATCACCATTACCACCCTCTGCGTTGTTTAAAGTAACATCAGAAAGGGTGTCGTTTCGTTTTTCCCAATGATCGGGATCAAAATCCCCAAAAGCTAAATCTTCGTTTACAACTTCTTCACTTAGAAGAGTGCTATCTCCGTTACGTTTAACTTTTTTACCAGTTTTTTCATTTTTTTTCTCTTCCTCAACGGCACTAACACTAGGAGCAGAGATATCAACTTCATCATCATCTTTTACATCTACATCAATATTTGCATCTGATTCGAAACAATTATCGTCCGAATAAGCAATTTTTCTCTTTCTTGTCTCATGCTGTACAATATTATCCACGTGCACGACAGCTTCAATAATCAATTCATTTTTGTTTTTATGAATATCATCGACAAGACCTTCACTTTCTGGTACAACATCACTTTAAACCTCGGTTGGTTCTGACACTTCATTATTGGTTTCTTCTTGCGAAGTACTCGTATCTTTAACTCCCGTGGCTTCCACGTTGTTTACCTCATTTACGCAACTACACACGATTTAATCACAAACATTGCACTTAGCAATGATTGGCTGCGGTCGCGTTTTCAAATTGTCTCCCTTCTGACATTTACATTTCAACGGTAGTTCATGACAATGTTCACACTTTGCTGCACGACACCTTCTCGAAACATGACCCTGTTCTCCACAACCACTACAAATAATGTAAGGACAGTTTTTGTGAACATGTTCAGGTGAATAGCATTCTGAACATACCTATGTCTGGTTATTGTGAACACATTTGTAATACTTTGTGTTTTTACCAACTTTAAAAGGCATACTCCATGGAAGTGCAATTATATGAGGTGGAAAAACACATTTGACAAAACGAGTTCCATCGGCTACCTGCGTACCCGGTACAACTCTTCTGAATACTGGTGAAACGATTTTAATTCCCCTATCTCTCAACATGTCTATAATATCGTCATCATCAATGAATGCTGGGATGTACATGAAAGACACAACTGTCGTATTCGAGTACATTTACGAACATTCGTAATCTTTATCTAAAATCTCAAATCCACTAAGTATTTTTGTTGCATTAGACTTGGAGTCAAGCGTAACACCGTACGAAGAGGTGTCATCCTTAACCACAGCAAGCACAGAGTTCAAACCTGTGACATGCTCAATTGCCCTAGTCACAAAAATTGCTTGCACATTTTCTGTAGATATTCCTATAACACGAATAGTACAGGCTCTTGAATATATTGCAATAAATACTCGTATTCATGAACGGAAGTATAACAATGTTTGAAAATACCTTTCAATATGAAAAAAGTCCATTTATACACTGAAAACAGCAAAATCACATCGGAGGAATGTAAACAACATCTATGTCCGGCTGTGCTTCATTCAGCTATCACAGTCTCCCGCTCTACCAACTAAGCTATCACGGGCTGATGTCTATTGCCAGTAAATTTGTGTATTTATTGTAAAGAATTTCTACGGAAGTTGGTCATATGATGTATAAAATGTGGCCTATTTTAAAGAAATGTTTTCATGAACCTTATTCAATATTCATAATTAGGACATGACAAAATTTCAACCACGATGAATGGGAAAGTCAGCCATCTCTATATTTAATATAATTATTCGGATTTTGTTTTACATAACATAACAGGAGCGTCCAAACTATTTATTGATCCAATCAATAAAGTAAATGTAAAAAATTACATAGTAAGTGAAATGAAAAATTCTTCGACATCATTTATAATGCAGACGTAAACCCAGAAATCAACTGATGTATAAAAGCTTAAGTTTTATGTCACTTTGTAACATTGCTCCGGTGGCACAATCGGTTAGCGCGCCGTACTTATAGACAGTACCTTCACTGTGCATAGCACAGTATGAGGAATGCGGAGGTTGTGAGTTCGATCCTCACCCGGAGAAATTAGTTTTTTACCATTCAATTTTTTAAATTTGATCCCTTCTTGTTACGCATGTCAAATTGTTACAATCAAAATCTCTTTGAGAAGGAAATGGGTATCGACAAAAACATGAAGATACCCGGATTTTTTTGTGAGTTTGAGTATATATGCCTTTCAGAGTACACGTGTCGTTTTGATTGCATATCAATTAACAGTCGTATCGTTTTGATGTAAATTTACATTGACAGTTTTCCAGTTTTTTTTTATCTAACCAGCAGCATGGTCGACAGTGTATAGGTACTCAAAAATAGAAAAAAATAATTGAAAGGTCCATTCGAAAGACTAACTGTCTTGGCATGATTTGAAATATGTGAGGTTTTCTTCCGATTGACGAAGACTGATCACTAGGCATCAGCAAAAATAAAATCAGCTTCTTCCCTGACTCGTATTGATTTGACAGGTCCAATTTCTGAGACGATAATACCTCTCTAGTATCGTTACAGTCTATCTACTTGAATGTATAAAATTCTGATGATTGTTCCCACTATATGTGCTATTTCTTTGCAAGCCTGTATATCTAAGAATTGACTTGGTGCACACACTCTATTTGCCTTAAGCTATTATATTTACAAGTTATTTTTGCAATGTTACGTCTTTAATATATCATACATAGTGGATTTGATGTGTTTGTTACTTTATTATTATTCAAACCAGAAAGAAAAACTCAGTCAAATAGTTTCCGAGAATATAATCTCACATTGAAGAAAAGAACAAATCCTGGGCTAAAAAGTGAAGGTGACAAAAATATGTCCCGTGAGGCGGAGTCGAACCACCGACCTAGAGATTCCTAGATTCTATTACACTACAGTCTCCCGCTCTTTTTTTTTTTTTTTTATCTTTATTCATACAACATTTGAAATATACAGCATGTTATGACAATTTATATACATAGTATTTACACAAACAACACGTGAGTATCAATTAGTCCATATACAAAAGATTTTTTTTTTTTTTTTTGTTGTTTTTTATATTTTAAGTCTATTAGTAAAACAATAAAATGTCATCAGTCTCTGTTAAAATTGGATTGTGTTTAATAAAATATTTCTCAAACACATTCTCTTTGTTTTTTTTGTAATTATTTTAACATTCTCTTTGTTAGTTCTTTTACAATATACATGGAAATATGCAACATAATTTTTCATCGTATATTTGAAAAAAGTTATGAGATTGAAATTTAAGGAAGAACGTTTTACAATCTTACGTTTTTTCATGATACACAGTCTGACAATCGATAAAAAAAATTCACAAAAACAACATTTACACTTTTGAATTTCCCTGACATGCCTAACAAAATCAGCTTCCTATAACCTTGTGTTAAAATCACATCGTTCCAACAATTTAACCAACAATTGGTTAATATAATCATGAAAAAGACACTAACATTTGACAATCTAGAAAAAGATGTAGCAAATCCTCAATATCAGATTGACAACTGTCACATATGTTTGTATCCATCAATCCAATTCTCTTTAGTTTGACATTTGTAAAAATTCTATTGTGCATTAGTTTAAAATCGAATTGAACACAATCTGGTGGCTTCCAGTAATTGTGTACCGATCTCCACGTATTACAGAATGGTAAAGTTTGTTCATTAAAAATTTCTAACCAAAATTGCTGAACATCTGGCTTGATAAAAACTTTTGATATTAAAATCTCATAAAAATCTTTTGTTTTGCAATTAATTAAATCTTTAACCTTATCTCCAAAGGTTACAATAAAATATGGTGACCTATCTCTATTAGCATCAAACACACCATGCTTGATACATTTCTTCCAATCTTCTGGAATACATTCAAATAATTCTCTATATTGACATTGTAACTATTTAACATTTACGTCATCATACATATCTAAAACCATTTCTTTGACAGCATTAAAAGACAAAAAACCGGGAATAACTTCAAAACACAAGTCTTTGATTTGAGTTATACCCGCTACAATAAAATGTTGCCATAAGGCAATCTTTCCTTGTACTTTTATATCTGGATTTAAAAACAGAGGTTGTTGTAAAATATCCATAGATTTCATATCTACATCTATAAAAGATTTAACATATTGCCAGGCATCTATCATTTCAATACAAAATTTAAGAAGTAATTTACAATCTTCCTTTTTAAGTGTCATACAAAAACAGTAATTATCAATATTCATACCACGAATTTTTCTTAAAAAATATTTCATGGTATTTTTCCACATAGCTGTACATTCCTCATTGAAATATCTACTAATAAATTTCAACCTGAATGATAATAATTTTAAATATATATCTGGATAATTTATTCCACCCTCATCTTTCTTCCCCACTAAAACTCTATACTTTACTAAATGCGACGCATGACCCCATAAAAAATCTAAACAACACTTTTTGATATCATCTAAAGCCCATTCAGGTATCGGGGTTACAGCTATGGTATACCAAAGCCTAGACATAAGTAATGTAGAAACAACTGTTGCTCTTCCAAAAAGCGTTAACTGTCTTTGTTGCCACAACTTAGTAATTGCTTTTATTTTCTTTACTTTGTCTTTCCAATTAAGTTCATCACACATATTCTTATTTTTACCTACATATACACCTAAAACCTGAACACAATCCTCACAATATTTGAGCCCTATATGTTCTTGTTAGAAAATCCAAAGAGGAGCTGAGTCAATTCAATGCTACATTTGTACTTTTAAATATTTTATGATTATTGGATGTCAAAAGAGTGCTCCTACACATATATATGAAAATCATTAGTGTACCGATATATGAACAGAATAGGCTGGTAATACATAGTAAATAGCTTAAGTGTCGTGAACTTAATATCAGTATCAACTGCCTTTTACATGGAATTATGTTTATGACTACATATCATACTTAATTTTGATAACTGCACATGCATAGCGCATAAGTTAAGTATTGTACACGGAGATAATTGTCTATCAGTAAATCATTTAAGTACTGTGATTTCTCTGTTCAAAAACCGAACTATCTTTAGATTTAGTTTTATTCAGATATCTAAAGCCGATGCACATCTTATGTCTTTAATCAAATGAAGTGCACAAAAAAGATATCATATATAAATTTATTTTTCTGTAGATGGTTAAATAGAAAATTTCAAAGTGCAAAATATATAAGTTTTGAGGAAATGATTTTCTTCAGAACTACAAAAAGAGTTTGATTGTATTGAGAAATTATTATAAAATTCATTTGTAAGAGTTCGTTGAATATATGAAAATAATAATGAATAAAAATTAATTCACCATAATTCAAGGGATACAACTTTGTATTTGTCTGTACAGTGTTGGACTATTTTGTTCATTGCGTGTCTAATTTCACGTGCAACATATTTTTTTAAGAGAGTGACATGTATTGATGACTGGATACGACGGAAAACAATCTGTACGTGAGATTCTGATCAATTATGGATCCCGGAATAATTTCGTACCCGTGCCGTTCCCTTTGACGTATTAAAATGACTTGTCAAAATTGTAAACAATCGGATTATTTTTCAAATTTTAGACATGAGCGCCAACGTAGACCATCCTGATATTTTATTATGTGAAAGACACAGAAGAGTACAGTTGATGGTTGAACATTTCAAGATGGTCTACATTGGCGCTGATGTCAAATTTCGTCTCCGAACATGACGAAATTGTAGATTTTTTTCACTTTTCGTCGTTTAAGCCTTTTCAAGGTCCAAGTTTGAACACATTTGAGTACATCACACTTCTACATGGACGAGCAGATACTGCAGTTCATTACACAGTCGCGATGGGTTTCAACTTCAAAGTTTTAATACCTTGTCCTTTCATTATATTTCTTCTTGTTTTGACTGACTTTTTTAATTGTCTTTGTTTAAATCTTGAACCAGACACTTAAAATATTTTCATTTTTCCTGCCTCTACCGGTTGCACTATCAACGCAACCAGATACATATGTTCTTCATTATCACTATTCTCATCAAAAGACTCATAGTCAGTTTCCATACTCTCTAAATTTTCACTCTAATTTTCAGTTTCATTGTCACTGATCTCTACATTATCTTTAGTAACAAAATTTTCTAACTGCAATTGTGTACATCAACATTAATGACAATATCATTTCTATCATTTACATTTTTGACATTAAAGGGAAAATTCACGATTTTTTACTTATGGTTTAAATATGTTCATTATGACATAATATATATATTCACAAAGTTTTATCGCTATATGTGCAGTAATAAAGGAGAAATTCAATAATTAATGAAAAAATATCAACTACTTCCTGTAGGTCGTGACGTTTTCTCCTGATTTTTGCATGCCGGGATTTAAAATACAATCATTAAAAGTCTTGGTTTTTAATCATATTTTAACGTAATCGTAAGCGCGCCGATGACTTATGCTTTATCTAATAACCATCCGATAATAAGAAGATAAAACGCACAGACGTTCAATTGTACTCATTCGTGAGATAAATTATCTATGTTAAACGTATATATTCGAATTATGTTTGTAGACAACACAAAAAGTTATAAATTTATTTTTAATAAATGCATTTTCGGACTGATAAGGTGAACAAATTAAAGTACAATAATCTGTAAAGACAATATGTTGGTGTACTCATGATTATTGACCTTTTACTATCTCTGCTATGACTAGGTTTATACGATGTGTGTATTCACGGTTCTGTGGCAATACTCGTAGATGGCTTGTTGAAAGGTAAATTGTTATTTGCACTTCGGTATTTAACCACGCCTCTAGGGCACACCTTGCCAGGTGTGACTGTCTATTCGGATCAGTGGGAGCATTTAATACACACATTACAAATACATATTCAAGTTGGTGACAAATAAAAATTGGTCGCCGTGGAATTATTTAATTATATTTGGTGCTATTATTTATTTGAATTCAAATAAGTTAATTTACTAAGAAATACACAATTTTCGGTTAAAGACGGGAAACTTAATTCATATGTCAGAATGAAATGATATACAAGTCTTGTCCTTGATTTATGTCTCATAAAAAAGGGGGACTTAGAAATTAGAAATAGCTTTACTAAATCATTTTTATTTGTCTTTATTGGGCGAAAAAATGTACGAGAACACTTACATTTAGACTTTTGAAAGCCATGTATTAATTAATATATGAAACTATCTGAAGATAACTCTACCGAAGCGGAATATAATATGTACGAATAAAGAAAAAATACTTTTGTATTGGAATGGAATCGAAAAATTACGAATAGATATTCTTTTCAAGTGTGAAAAACGTCAACCAAATTTATTCATAATCGGGAACGTCCTTATTAAAATCTGAGACTACTATAATAATCGTCGTCTCCCAACGTATATATATACTTAAATAACTATTTGACCAACGATGTTTAAAATTAAAAGACAACGAATTTAATGTTATCATTCCCTATTTTTGAATGTTATTATAAGTCTGTTCAACTTGCAAGAATACCCCTAAAGCGGACAAATATCCGACAAGCAGTTTATTCTTTAAATTGCTGTCATTGAATATCAAGAAAGAAAATAAATCCCGAAATTGATACTCAATAGTTTTCCTAGAAAATATTCACATCCCTTGGGGATTATTAGTGTACGTCCAGTTGCATATATTTTACATGAATTTTGGAACAATTGTGATGATGACAAATTTCGTCCTTTATTCGAGAACAATCTAATTGATATATAAATCTGTGAGTTTACTATGTTCTTAACTTCGATGAACCAAAGCAAGTTATAAATTGACCTGTATTTAAATCAAATTGTTTCTTTTTTTTCTTCTTCTTCTTTTGGTATACAATAGTCTATCGAATTCGTTGATTACATACTGGTGGCATACGTGGACTAGTCTATAATAATTTACAAAACTTTTACCACAATTTACACAAAATGTATGTTTCTTTCTTATGTTCAATGTATACATGTATACATATTTTAAATTGCGCTACTGACTATAGTTCCGTAACTTTCTACCCAGGCGTATGTATACACGAATCGTCGACAAGTGCGCACATTTTTTTAAATCAATAATTCTGGTATGTTCCAATCTGTCCTAAACTATTGACAATGAGTATATATTACATTTTCCCAAATTAACCCTTGGAAAAATATGTAAATAGATTTGTATTTCTTCAATTTTTTTTTTGTATTAATTTTTTTTTATAGATAATATTCTTTACACCAGAAATGTTATTTATAAACAAGCGTATGAGTTCAGTAATGACTAGTATAAATATCACTTTCGGACACGCAAGACAAAAATGTATATTATACATGCACCTGATAGTTCAAAATGGAAAGTTATAAGTAACGGTCGTGTACACTGATCAATACCTACAGAAGTGAAACGATGCATGAACTTGCAAGCCAGCCGGACAGGAAATCGATTGAATACCTGGACGTGTCACCTTACACCCCTTCCAATACCTTTGGGAGTAATACCTTTAGCCATGCTGGTGATCAGATGAGGGAAGATCCGAATTTATTTAAATAAAGTTTATTACTTGAAAGAATTATGAACGAATTAGATTTTCGAAAACAATTTCCACGGAACACTTATTTATGATTTGAACTTTGACTTTTTAACTAATTACAATATTATCAGTTTAAAAATAACAGACTATATGGTTATTTAAAAATATAAGACCATTTTCCGTATCAAGTTAGTCAGTTAGATAAAACAACCGTACGATTGACAAGATATCGACACGCAATTACGACTACATCGTTTACTGTAGTTTTGTTCCTTTGTGGTTTATAGACATATCGGGATTTTTCATCGGAGAAGGTGACAAGATGGCGGAGAGCAGAGAACTGATACTCAAAATTTAAAATCGATGGTGATCTCTTATTTAGCGGAATAAAACTTTAATATCTATAAATTTGAGCATTTTTATACAGAATGGACATAATATCAATTTTTGATTTTTTTGCGAAGTTTCCCTTTAAGACTAAGTTCATTATCAAAGTCATCTTCTTTCTTTTCTTGAACCTTTTCTTTTGTCCCTTCCTCACTCGTCTTGGTCTCTGTCTGCAAAGGAACCTTTGACTCCTCATTGTCTTCTCCCTTGCAATGTTGTCACCATTATTCTTCACATCCAATTCATCTACCATATTCGCCTCTTCATTATCTTCACCATATCCTTCAGGAAGCTGATCATCACTACCATCTTGCCCTGACACAAGAGCTGCATCATTTCCCTCCATTTTCTTCTCATTTTCATCAATTTGAATTATCTCATCTACTTGTTCATTGCTATCAATTCCAGAGCCTGTCGTGCCTTGTACAAGAACAGTCATTATAATGTTGTTTGCATACCGCGAAATAACATACACAAGGTTTTCCTCTGCAATATGGGCAAATTCCAGCATCCTCCGTTTTACACAAACACCTATTCTGCAAGCTGCGGCATGTATCACACTTCTTCGCAGTACATTCTCTCATTTTGTGGACCTGCACATCACAACCCTCACAAATTAGTTGTGGACAGTGTCTGTATTTGTGATGTTGGGATTCACACTTATAACACATGTCCTTTGATGATTATGAACAAAACGGAAAAAGTTTGGTCCTAAACCTGTTTCAAATTTCATTGACCACGGCAATGAAGCCATTCCAGGAGGAAATTTGACATGAACATATCGCGTTTCATCAGCCACTTGTGTCCTCAGATGAACATGTCTAAACAGGTCAGATTTTATTTCACATCCTTTATTGATTAACGGTTGTAAGATTTCTTCATCGTCCATGTATGCTGGTAGATGCATAATTGACACAACTACCACATCATTAAATTGGAATATACAATTAAATTTATCTTCTCCAATTTCAACTCCATTTGTCATTTTAATAGCGGCATCCTCATCGTCAATTGTCACTTCATACATGACAGTTTGTTTTCCGACGGAACAACGGCTAAAATTGTATTTTCTCCACACAAATTCTCTAAGAGTTCAATCACTTTAGTAGCGGAATGTTTCTAATTGTCAATACGCACCGTACATTCTTTTCTATAAATCCTACTACCTCTTACAAATCTAGGTTCCTTATACATGTATTTATTCTCTTGTCTTTGATTTTCCTTTTCATTTACTTGAACCACACTTTCTGGTGCTTTCTTATCCCTTTTCCAATGTCTCTTGGGTTTTTGGACATATCTCAAATAAAAGTCAGACACACCGAAACTACACCCTTATCCTGCGCTACACAGCAGGAATAAGGGGAAAATAAACAATTAAACACGCGGTTTTCTGTGTTATTCAAGTCTTTTACATCTATATAAAATACAGAAACAGTTTATACAACCATAACTTTCATATAACTCACCATATTCACAATTCAAACGGAGCACATTTCAAGTAAACATCCTGTTGCAAGGTGCGTTCCAAGATCCCAAAATAACATAGTAAGTGAAATGAAAAGATTTATCTGCATCATTTATAATGCAGACGTTAAGCCAGAAAGCAACTGTTGTATAAAAGCTTAATTTTATGTCACTTTGTAACATTGCTCCGGTGGCACAATTGGTTAGCGCGCCGTACGTATAGACAGTACCTTCAATGTGCATATCACAGTATGAGGAATGCGGAGGTTGTGAGTTCGATCCTAACACGGATTTTGTTCGGTTTTGCAATTTATTGTATCAATTGCTTTTGAATTATTCTTGACCGAGTTGTTCTTTTTGGGCGACTGTTCATTTCGATTTCTTTGAAAAATCATAGACAACTATTCAATCTTATTAAAATAAGTTCTCATCACTTGCTCCTCGATTTTTTATATGTCGCCATGCACAAAGCTGTTTTAATTATTTTTTTCTGTGACGCATATACTTTAAGCAAGCGGCATTTAAGAGTAAGATTACAACTGGTATTACCAAAAATGTATGTTTTTTTCTATTATACCTTTAACGGCTTGTTTTGCATGTGCGTAAAGAATTCGACACCGCCTCGGTCTTGTACAAAGCAGAGTTTATATGCATCTCTCACTATAATGTTTTCGTCCTGAATTAGCATTTAATTTGCCACAGGACGTTAATTATAAACAACCAAACATCTATCCTAACTGATGCAGTATTGGATTTTATCATTGCTGAAGGCCGAACGGGGACCTATAGATGTAATTGTAAACTTCTATTTCATGTGGTCTCTTGTGGAGAGTTGTCTCATTGGCATTCACATCACATCTTTTTTTTATATTATATTTGACCTGTTTGACTTACATCAGCTGCACTATTGTCGCCATTAGTTACAGCACGAGCTTTTCTGTGCCGGTATATTTCAAGACAGTTCATAAAAGTCCAATTAAAATGATCAGCCTCATGTTTATTGTTTATTATCATTTCAATTGATAAAACTTTGCAGTGGGGTATAGTTTTATACTAAACATAATATAAATTTTTATCCCTATTATATATGTTTTCAGATTACCTTTTGACCTAGGTCAAGATGCTGAATAACACATACATATCCTGGGCATGATTGGTCAATTTGACCATCAAACTACACAAGTAGTTCCATAAAGATGAAATCGTCAATATTTATGTAAAACAAGCCTTTAAGTTACAACAATTAATACTGGTGTACTGTGATTGATATTGGAATTGACAATTTAATGGCGTTTACATCTTCTGACATCAGACTCGGATTTCTCTTGAACTGAATTTTAATGTGCGTATTGTTATGCGTTTACTTTACTACATTGGTTAGAGGTATAGGGGGAGGGTTGAGATCTCACAAACATGTTTAACCCCGCCGCATTTTTGCGCCTGTCCCAAGTCAGGAGCCTCTGGCCTTTGTTAGTCTTGTATTATTTTAATTTTAGTTTCTTGTGTACAATTTGGAAATTAGTATGGCGTTCATTATCACTGGACTAGTATATATACTACCTCTTACAAATCTAGGTTCCTTATACATGTATTTATTCTCTTGTCTTTGATTTTCCTTTTCATTTACTTGAACCACACTTTCTGGTGCTTTCTTATCCCTTTTCCAATGTCTCTTGGGTTTTTGGACATATCTCAAATAAAAGTCAGACACACCGAAACTACACCCTTATCCTGCGCTACACAGCAGGAATAAGGGGAAAATAAACAATTAAACACGCGGTTTTCTGTGTTATTCAAGTCTTTTACATCTATATAAAATACAGAAACAGTTTATACAACCATAACTTTCATATAACTCACCATATTCACAATTCAAACGGAGCACATTTCAAGTAAACATCCTGTTGCAAGGTGCGTTCCAAGATCCCAAAATAACATAGTAAGTGAAATGAAAAGATTTATCTGCATCATTTATAATGCAGACGTTAAGCCAGAAAGCAACTGTTGTATAAAAGCTTAATTTTATGTCACTTTGTAACATTGCTCCGGTGGCACAATTGGTTAGCGCGCCGTACGTATAGACAGTACCTTCAATGTGCATATCACAGTATGAGGAATGCGGAGGTTGTGAGTTCGATCCTAACACGGATTTTGTTCGGTTTTGCAATTTATTGTATCAATTGCTTTTGAATTATTCTTGACCGAGTTGTTCTTTTTGGGCGACTGTTCATTTCGATTTCTTTGAAAAATCATAGACAACTATTCAATCTTATTAAAATAAGTTCTCATCACTTGCTCCTCGATTTTTTATATGTCGCCATGCACAAAGCTGTTTTAATTATTTTTTTCTGTGACGCATATACTTTAAGCAAGCGGCATTTAAGAGTAAGATTACAACTGGTATTACCAAAAATGTATGTTTTTTTCTATTATACCTTTAACGGCTTGTTTTGCATGTGCGTAAAGAATTCGACACCGCCTCGGTCTTGTACAAAGCAGAGTTTATATGCATCTCTCACTATAATGTTTTCGTCCTGAATTAGCATTTAATTTGCCACAGGACGTTAATTATAAACAACCAAACATCTATCCTAACTGATGCAGTATTGGATTTTATCATTGCTGAAGGCCGAACGGGGACCTATAGATGTAATTGTAAACTTCTATTTCATGTGGTCTCTTGTGGAGAGTTGTCTCATTGGCATTCACATCACATCTTTTTTTTATATTATATTTGACCTGTTTGACTTACATCAGCTGCACTATTGTCGCCATTAGTTACAGCACGAGCTTTTCTGTGCCGGTATATTTCAAGACAGTTCATAAAAGTCCAATTAAAATGATCAGCCTCATGTTTATTGTTTATTATCATTTCAATTGATAAAACTTTGCAGTGGGGTATAGTTTTATACTAAACATAATATAAATTTTTATATATGTTTTCAGATTACCTTTTGACCTAGGTCAAGATGCTGAATAACACATACATATCCTGGGCATGATTGGTCAATTTGACCATCAAACTACACAAGTAGTTCCATAAAGATGAAATCGTCAATATTTATGTAAAACAAGCCTTTAAGTTACAACAATTAATACTGGTGTACTGTGATTGATATTGGAATTGACAATTTAATGGCGTTTACATCTTCTGACATCAGACTCGGATTTCTCTTGAACTGAATTTTAATGTGCGTATTGTTATGCGTTTACTTTACTACATTGGTTAGAGGTATAGGGGGAGGGTTGAGATCTCACAAACATGTTTAACCCCGCCGCATTTTTGCGCCTGTCCCAAGTCAGGAGCCTCTGGCCTTTGTTAGTCTTGTATTATTTTAATTTTAGTTTCTTGTGTACAATTTGGAAATTAGTATGGCGTTCATTATCACTGGACTAGTATATATTTTTTAGGGGCCAGTTGAAGGACGCCTCCGGGTGCGGGAATTTCTCGCTACATTGAAGACCTGTTGGTGACCCTCTGCTGTTGTTTTTTATTTGGTCGGGTTGTTGTCTCTTTGACACATTCCCCATTTCCATTCTCAATTTTATTTAACTCATACAAACAAATATTCGAAACATTATACAAGTATGTACCCTCGATTACACATAGAAAAAAACATTCACGAAAAGAAACTCCTGAAAATTCATTTAACAACGAAAGCAGAAAGAAAAGCTAGTTGGGAAGCAATATTTTATTTTGTCCTCTGGAGTCATTACTGACACCGGTATCCATCTCATAAATGGTACCGTTTATGGTGACTATCACCAGAATACATATCATATTTTCACCAAGGCCACATTCTCAAAGACATCAATCGTTCCTAAAATGTGCATCATCATAGTTTCATAGGTTAACTTTTATGTTCTAACAATACTTTGGAAGCCGGATGCGGCCTAAAAACTATTTTTACGAGCTTTAGAAAAAGGACGAAACGCGAGGCTTGCCGAGTTTTCTCCTGTATCGTAGCGAGTGCAAATACATTTTATATTTCCAACAATGCAGTACTACATGTATTGTTTTCGACCTGTAATTTACGTCCGGCACTTTAAGGTTTAGTTGTTTAAATCCAAATAGTTGTCTATGATTTTTCAAAGAAATCGAAGGATACCAAAGGACATTCAAACTCATTAGTCGAAAATACATTGACAACGTCATTGCTAAAAAAAAGATGACAAAACGACAAACAACAGTAAACAAAACAACATAGAAAACCAAAGTCTTAGCAACACGAACCGTACCAAAAACTGTGTGTGTGTGGGAGGGGTGGAGTGGTGATCATGTAAGCGATATCGCAAAATCGAAATAATTTCACCTTTTTTCCGTTTTCACGAGTTCGCGTGTTTTTTAGTTTCGATTATCATTCATTCTCGAGACAATGAATGATAACGAACACGCGAAATCACAAAAACGCAAAATTGCAGGCGAAGACACATCTTTATTGTGTGTTTTTTTTTTCTTTTTTTTTTGGGGGGGGGGGGGGATAGTGGGATATGTTTTTTAAATAGATTGGAAGCAATACTTTGCTTTAGATGGGCAAATGAACAGAATAGTTTGTTTCCGTTGCAAATCTGAGGGAAAATGAACTCGTTTTTTTTATCTTCATTCTGTGTGTTTGTTTTCTATTAAAGGCTAATATGACGTCACTTGGCTTTGAGGTTTTAACTTATTCGGATGTGTTGCATTTTGTCGGCTTATGTAATGTATTTCGGTTGTTTCCTGTAATTAGTTAGTACTTCAGTTTTATCATGTACATCTTTTGTATAGTCATTTTATAAAATTTACTGTTTGCAAAAGTATAAATTATTCTAAATAATAGGGATGTTCTGGTACCTAACAGAAAACCCTGGCCGTTTTTGGAACAACTTTTTTGAACTTTTGGTCCTCGATGCTGTTCAACTTTGTACTTATTTCGGCTTTTAAACTGTTTTTGTATCTGGGCGTCACTAGTAAGTCTTGTGTGGACAAAATGCACTTCTGGCGTATTAAAAAAATTAAACTTGTTGCCTTTTGTTAACTATTATTCGTGTGTTTCTTTGTCAATTGTGTTCTCCTATTTATTTATATTGTAGTCCTGTAATGTTGTGTTGTCATTTTAATGTTATATTTCACATGGCCATAAAAGAGGGAGGTTTGGCACAAAATGCCACAAAACCAGGTTCAACCCACCATTTTTTCCTTTAAAAATGTTCTGTACCAAGTCAGGAATATGGCCATTGTTATTATAGTTCGTTTCTGTGTGTGTTACATTTTAACGTTGTGTTTCCGTTGTGTCGTTTGTTTTCTTTGATTTTTGAGTGTGAATTCACATTACTATAAGACGTGTCACGGTACTTATCTATCCCAAATTCATGTATTTGGTTTTGATGTTATATTTGTTTTTCTCATAGGATATTGTCTAATGCTTAGTCCGTTTCTGTGTGTGTGTGTTACATTTTAATGTTGTGTCGTTGTTCTCTTATATTTAATGCGTTTCCCTAAGTTTTAGTTTGTTACCCCGATTTTTTTTTTGTCCATGAATTTATGAGTTTTGAACAGCGGTATACTACTGTTGCCTTTATTTAAAAAATGTTTGGCCTTGGAGAGAAAAAAATCAAGCCCCACAAACTTATACTTTTGGGCAGAGATAAAGTTCAATATGAAGTTAAATAGTTTCAAAAAGTTTCCGTGCTCGTTGGTGGTTCTATTAAATACATAATGCGAAATATTTGAAAAAAAAAATATTGATGATATTTGAATTATTATACCTTGACAGTTGTTGCCTTATGTCATTTATCGTTCTGCGCATGCATGACATATATGCCACTGAACGAATGTATTTTGGGAATATCAAAGATAGAATAGCTAACCCATAACCGGTACTCTTGACAATGCGACAATGGAGTTGATGAAAAGACCACATGGTGGTATTCAAGACCATGAAATACCTATGTCAGTGGTCAAACCTGTTATATTAGGTATTGTTAAACGATGTCATCATATCCATTTTCTGTTCAATTATTTTCATAGCACTAACAATGTCCCGAGACCTCAGTTCGAGGGATTATATTGTGACTAATCTAAGAAATAATAATAATAAATGTGTTACATTATCACTTTATTATATGCACCTAAGGATGTGTGTAGTATACATTAATGTGACAACGACACACACAAAAAAGGAACATGATATATGTATATTGTTCATTTTCATTTGATGATGTTGAGGCATTGATGCATTTAATTTTAAACCATTGTTCGGTGTAAACTAACAGCTAGACATGTCGCATTTATGTATCATTTTATATTAAAATCATTCAATTAGACATCATTTGAAACACCATTTTTTTGGTACTGTCCTATATGAGGGTCTTGATGGGGTTATTCATTTTTCTCTATCCTTTATTTTTTTTGGCCCGTTATTCTCTATTTCTCAGTATATTTTAGCACCCCAATATTCTCTATTCTATTTTTGTATTTTGCTTTTGTTTCTGTTACCATTACATAATATACGGGTTATGTATGTTCTTCACGTATATTTTATGATGGTATGATACTAAACCACTAACGGGGAGATTGTGCTTGATTTTCATATGATAAAGCCATTACTCTTTCAATCAGTTTAATTGAGGTCTGGAGCTGGCATGTCAGTAACTGCTAGTAGTCCTTTGTTTATTTATGTTGATAAAAAAAAATATCTTTTTTATAAGTGTGTAGTCTAATAAAAACGAGGTCGAAATGAACGATATATGAAGACATTATCTTTTAGCAACACACACTTTATTTGTATTTTCCTCCCATTTAATTTTGCGTTTATTCCTTTTTTAAATTCTTGAAAGTTTCTGCAAGTAATTTTTCATGTATTTTTTTTTATTATTGATATACTTTGCATTAGAAGCCTGAAAACCAGAAAAGAACCACCTAGCTGTGTCATAACTTATCCGAAATTACTCTGACGTCGTCTGACCTTGTGTTCGAACCTATAAAAGCCCTAATATCCTGAATTTTTATTTTTCTTTATTTGTGAGTAAAAGCTGTTGATATGAAGTAGAACTATTTCGATTAATTTGACATTTTTTATAATTCGATAACAGATAAATTTTTAACGGTCGTAAATAGCCTTGTCCATATTAATCAGTAAATTCAATTTGGGCTAGTAAAAATCAACGATTTCGATCGTCAAGAATAAAATGTTATAGTTCATTCTTAACTGTTAATGACAATTATTTGAATCTTTACTGTTTTTTTTTATGTCCGGAACATGTCAGTTGTTTTTTCACTTGTTCCGTTGATTTTGTCAGTTTTTTGGATTTCCCCCTTTTTAATGCATTGGAGTGAGATACTTTTGTTTTACATTTTACTTAACATAGATATATAACAACATCTTGCTGTTTGATGTGTTATGTACAATACCGTCAAACATATATTAGAAACAACAAATATGTATATACAGAGTTAAACTTCTATAAATACAAACATATGGAATGTCTGAAGAAGTCAAAACAGTCTCCTTTTAATCTTAAATGATAAAAGAAGACATTCTTCCTCTAGAATACAATTTTATCACATTTAGAAATGTGACAAATAGTTAAACTTCTATCGGGAAAAAAACGAGCATCTTTTATGTCTTAATAAGTCCTATTTCAAATGTTGATTCAGTTAGACGAACAGATAGGTTTTATCATCATTCGAGTGCTCCTTATTAATGTTGTCCATCTCCATGATCTCCATGTCATTCTAGCATTTCTATCTCCACCAGACTGGTACAGGCCATTGATATTCCCATTCAAACCATTTCCATGCCAAAAACCACTTTTGGTAAACTTTGTTGCACTATTGTCCCCATCTCTAATATCGTTATCTCGGTCTTTTGTAGTAAACATCCTCCCATTAAGACTGTTCCATCTGTAATCCGTCATTGAGTCGCCTGAATATAAATCAAAGCTACACACACTTCTAATTGTAATTTACCATACTGTCCCTCAAATATGAATAATAAAATTAACAGTACAATATTTTCTGCAATAATTGTCGCTTCAGTGACGATTGATTCAAAATATTTTGAAATATACTAGTAATCTGAGAAAAAGTATTTAAAGCTTATAAATCAAAATTGTAAAAAAGATTAATAAAAAGTGGTCTATGAATTAACGCTTTGCATAAGGAATGTATATCATTTAATTCAAGACAAAATTTTGTAAGTCCTGTTTTCTGCCATGCAACATACGAGAGTCGTGTTCAAGAAAATTAAGAACAGGGAACCAGTATAAAATAAATCATGCTAAGAGTTCCGACTGCCAAGCCTAAAAATAAGAGAGAAATAAATACAAAACTTTCTATTGAGAAAAAGTTGGTTTTCTCGTTTAAATGATGCAAATTGTTCATCTCGGAATCTGTTTCATTAGCAACCATACCGCATACCCTTTTTTTATATAACAAGTATTACAACATCGGTGATTTACAATTGCTAACTTATGCAACAGAAATAGCTAAAAGGCTATTGTAAAGAATTATGAACAAAACAATGACTGTTATGAAATGGAGGATGATTATACTAAATTCTAAACATGACAAAGCAAACAAGCAAAACAGGATAAAATTATAACCCAAAATGTGCTTTTATTGCTGTTTGAAATGTCAGATTATAAGTAAAAACATACGCGCACGTGTGAAAAAAGCAGGACATTTTTAATAGCAGGTATTTCTAATCTGCTAAAACGCTCTTATGAGATTAAAATGTGATGTAGAATCCAAAAATATAGACAGTATCATTCTGACTTTTATTTGTGATAATGATTAAAGGATATATATAGATCAAAAAGAAAGTTCGAAATTTTATCTAGATACAACAAAATGTAAGGGTTGGATAGAAATATATGTATAGCTTGATATACTTGAAGTTAACGAACAAATAAAGGCAACAGTACTATACCGCTGTTCGAAAGTCACAGATTATACAATATATTATTTGGTGACCATCGTAGACCAGAATGCGATTTGTCATGTATTACTAAAATTGAGAATGGAAATGGGGAATGTGCCAAAGAGACAACAACCCCACCATAGAAAAAAACAACAGCAGAAGGTCACCAACAGGTCTGCAATGTAGCGAGAAATTCCCGCACCCGGAGGCGTCCTTCAGCTGGCCCCTAAACAAATATATACTAGTTCAGTGATAATGAACGTACTGCATTGATTTGAAAACAAATACAAGTGTACTAGTATATCAATCTAATTAAAATTAAATCCTTTAATTGCTCCTGTTCTGATATGTCGCGCATCGAGAACAGGAGCAATTAAAGGATTTAATTTTAATTAGATTGCTAGTATATATGATTTAAAAACACAAAGCTATTAACCAGTCTAAATCCAAATACTATTTAAGGTAGTACAATACAAAGATTTTTTCACTACCAATCTGCAACCTTTAAAATGCTGTTAATTATAATAATTGATTAAACTTTTAAAAAAATGCAATATTTTTTATGCAATTATTATGTAATCAATTATTATGCAATTAATGGTAAAATCTTGGTCAGTTCATTTGAATGAATTTAGCTCTGACATCTCTATAACTACACAAGAAATGTTAACGTTATCTTAATCAACACAACAGGAGCCACAAAAGGGTGTCTCAAATTATCGCTATCATATTCCATTCTCTCATAAATCTGTAATTAGTGTAAACATCCTTACAACATAAAAGAAGAGATCGTTTAATTATGTGTAAAATTTGATCTATACATTCTATCCAAAATCTGGGACACCTTTTTGTAGATGATGGCTCTAGGAACAACATATCATAAAATCAACCCTCTCGGGTTATCCATGAAAAAACTAATTTCAATTGAAAGTGGAAATTTCTTGTAAAATTTTGTAGACTCAATTAGAGTTATAATTGATTACATATCTGTTGTATAATACTAACATTGCATTAATTTGAAAGAGTAATATGTTAGCTATCCGAACATACCACTTTTATAAATTTTCAAGCCTTATAAAGAAAGTTACAGCATTTTAAAACTGGAGAATTGGAGGTATAACATCTTTGTATTGTGCTACCTTAATTATACTTATCAAACATATATGGAACAAAGTAGCCGACATATTACAAATGTAACTCAAGCCAAAAATGTTAAGAAGGAATTACAAAAGTGTTCTTATCATATCTACTCATTTAAAAAGTTAGAGGTCAACTTCTTCGGAGGTATATACAGGTTTCATTCTATCTCGAATCAATATTTCTTTTGAAAATCATCAATAACATGATGTTTGCTGAACATATATATTACCTGCAGTTCCTTCATAACCAGAAATGTGGAGTCTATAATTAGAGCTTTCATTCTGAACACTAAATTCAGAGTACGTGGCATACGCTTTCTCATTTGACAGATCCACCAAGTCGAATCGTAACATATAGGGCCTGCTGGATGTAATTATATGGAGGTTTTCATTACCTGAAACGAAATATAATTGAGAAAATAAAGTATTTTTACAAACTCAATTGTCATTTACAAAATTCAGCACATAAAATATAAAATCCCATGTTGTATCGAGTGAGGCGCATGAAATACTCCGATGTCAAAAATTGGAGCAGAGAGTGAGGCGCATGTGAAATACTCCGATGTCAAAAATTGGAGCAGAGCGTTCACTTTAACAATAAGAAGATGTTGCAAGTTAAAATGCAAAAAGTACCTACCTGAAAGTACTAACAGTTACCGGAAGCTTGAATTGATTCCATACGTATTTTACTTAGTTTTGAATGAGGGTATGAATATAAAAAAAAGAAGATGTGGTATGATTGCCAATGAGACAACTGTCCACAAGAGACCAAAATGATGCTATAATTGCAAAATGTGCAACAACTCTTGTTATTAAATTACACATTATAAACTAAATACAGCATATATTTTTTGTATACTTTGTTTTCCCTTTTCCGTATTTTTGTGAATCGTCCCCAATCAATTCACTAGAATTTTATAATAGTTTCCCATAGCAAAAAGTGAAATAACAAAAATATCGAACTCCGAGGAAGATTTAAAACGAAAAGTCCCTAATCAAATGGCAAAAGCAAATGCTCAAACACATCAAACGAATGTAGAACAACTGTCATATTCCTGACTTGGTGCAGACATTTTCTTATGTAGAAATGGTGGATTACACCTTGTTTTATAGCTGGCTAAACCTCTCACTTTTGTGGCAGTTGCATAAAATTCCATTATAGACAACGATGTGTGTTAAAAACAAAGAGACATTCAGGTAAAGATATCTAAAATAGGGGTACATCAGTCAACATTGTATTATAATATAATCAATAAAAACAAATTAGTATGTCACTAAAGATAAACATCAAGGGATAGATATAGAAAAAACGAAAGACAACATTACTAGAATTTAACATAGCACAATAACATAATATCGGGATGTATAAGTACCTAGCAAAAAAAAAAGCGTAAACACTTAAACTGATAATTTACAAAGACAAAATCAAAGAATACTATAACACGTTTTTAAAATGATTAACAACGTCAGTACCTAGGATCTATACTTCAGGGTCCTCATGCATTATTTGTGAAGTTAATATGGAACATTTGTCAACAGGGTCTTGGTATTTTCCGAAGAACTATTAAAAAAAAACCAAGAATGTGTCCCCAGTACACAAATGCCCCACTCGCACTATCATTTTCTATGTTCAGTGGACCGTGAAATTGGGGTAAACCCTCTAATTTGGCATTAAAATTAAAAAGATCATATCATAGGAAACATGTATACAAAGTTTGAAGTCGATTGGACTTCAACTTCATCAAAAACTACCTTGACCAAAAACTTTAACCTGAATCGGGACAGACGGACGAACGAACTAACGGGCGGACGGACGAACGAACGGACGCACAGACCAGAAAACATAATGCCCCTTTACTATCGTAGGTGGGGCATAAAATGGACCGGACGTGCTTTTTACATACCCCTGGTTCATCAACTTTCTACTCAGACACTTTTTCAGACACGTTTCTTTTGTAAAAGATGTTTGTGTGATGACCGCCTAAGTCAATTTCGAGGTGTATGTCTAACTAGAGTCGCTCACCTTGGTCTATGACAGACACAGATGGATTCATGACAAAATTGTGGTAACTTTGTAGATCTTACTTTACTGAACATTCTTGCTACAATTAACTTTGCCCTTTAGAAACAGAAGGGGGGGCAGCAACCCAACAACTGATTGTCTAATTCGTCTGAAAATTTCAGGGCAGATAGATATTGACTAGATAAACATATAAACCCCCTGTCAAATTTGCTCTAAATGCTTTGGTTTCAGAGTTATAAGCCAAAATCTACATTTTACCCCTATGTTCTATTTTTAGCCATGGTGGCCATCTTGGTTGGTTGCCGATTTTTTAAACAAGATACCCTAATGATGATTGTGGTCAAGTTTGGTTAAATTCGGCCCAGTAGTTTCGGAGTAGAAGATTTTTGTAAAAGTTAACGACAACGACGGACGACGGACGCCAAGATATGAGAAAAGCTCACTTGGCCAGGTGAGCTAAAAAGGAGGCAGAGGAAGCTGTGTCTGTATTTTCTTTAATTTCTAGTTCTGGAGGATAGATATGAATGGAAAGAACATCATCAACATATCTGAATGTGAAGTTAATTGATCTGGCTTCTGTATCATCTTATAAAATAAATGATTCTTTATGTTTTCTTAACAAAATGTTGCATCACCTCGTGGAAGTTCCGTGATGATTGATCGGACGTTTAAACGAAAAGGGCTATATGTTTACTTTGTTTTATATCATTTATTTGTTCTTATTAATTTTCAAGTATCGGGGTTTCGGTGTTAACTTTATTTTCTTATTTTGTATTTTTATAAGCAATTTATGACCGGCAAAATGTTTTAACGAATTTTTAAATGTCTACTTTGAATAAGTAAAGGAATTTTTCACATCGCTTGAATATGAAATGCAAACGGCTAAGATTTTGAAATGAAGAAAATTTGAAAAAAAAACTTTATCTTAAGAGAGCAGACCTAGCCAGAATTCTCCGCTTATGTCACCAAAACCATTCTTATAACTTTCCCAGTCTCTGTAAAAATACACACTTCCATCAATTCGTCTTTGTACAACCTGTTAAAATATCAATAACTTATATTTTAATATTTTAAATAGAAACAAGAATGTGTCCTAAGTACACGGATGCCCAATCCGCATTATCATTTTCTATGTTTAGTGGACCGTGAAAATGGGATACAATTAGAAAGATCATATCATAAGCAACATGTATACTAAGTTTCAAGCTGACTGGACTTCAACTTCATCAAAAACAACCTTGACCAAAAACAACAAAAAACTTTAACCTTAAACGGGACGAACGGACAAACGAACGAACGGACGCACAGACCAGAAAACACAATGCCCATAAATGGGACATAAAAACATAATCTTTCTCTAAAATTCAATGACATTTGCTGAAAAGGAGAAACTTTTTTTGTTAGAACTATTGTCATTCTCAGAAAATGAAGTTTCTAGTACTAGTTCTACGGGGGGAAATCTATAAAAAACCTCATACATGTGGATGTTTAGCTGAATGATGATTGGGAAATGATTGTACCAAGTCAGGAATATGGCATGATTTTCAATTGTTCCATTAATTGATACCGTATAATTATGTCAGTTTTTAATGGAATTCTCTTTTTTAATTTGCTTTGAAGTTGATTTTATTGTATTCTTTTAAACAGTTTACATTGATACAAACCGTCCAACCAGCAGAGTCATCTGTCTTGTCACAGTACACTTTCATTGGAGCTAAGTTTTCGGGGTAAATTGTGTACATGCCACTTGATGCCACTTCAGGAAGATCACTGCAATCCAATAGTTGAAGCGAGCTTTCTAAAATAGAAATAATAGACTTCTTTTAAAAAACACGACGGGTGCCACATGTGGAGCAGGATCTGCTTACCCTTCCGGAGCACCTGAGATCACCCCTAGTTTTTTGGTGGGGTTCGTGTTGTTTATTCTTTAGTTTTCTATGTTGTGTCGTGTGTACTATTGTTTTTTTGTTTGTCTTTTTTATTTTTAGCCATGGCGTTGTCAGTTTGTTTTAGATTTATGAGTTTGACTGTCCCTTTGGTATCTTTCGTCCCTCTTTTACTGCACAAATAGCATTAACTTCAATACACTTGTTTACCGGATTTTCAACGAAAATACCGGTTATTGGTTTTTGGATGCATGTCAAGCGGTGAGGGGGGCAGCCGGCAGCTAAATGTTGTCCGTTCGTTTACTCATAAACCGTTCAACATTTTAATATGTTGATAATGACAAGATGGAAGTCAAGTTCAATAATGACGATTTTGATTTTTACCGTTCACATGGTTCAGGAGTTATTATTCTTGAGAGATTAAAAAATGGTGTTTCAAGTCGTGTTCGTGCATTAATTCCTGAACCGTTCAACCAAATCATTTCAAATTGAAATATGTTGTTACTGATGACAACAAAAAGTAAAATCTCAAAAATACTGAACTCCGAGTAAAATTCAAAATGGAAAGTCAATAATCAAATGGCAAAATCAAAAGCTCACACTCATCAAGCGAATGAATAAAAACTGTCATAAACCTGACTTGGTACAGGCATTTTCTTGTGAAGAGATTCAAACTGGTTTTATAGCTATCTAAACCCCTCACTTGTATGACAGTCGCATCAATTTGCATTATATAGACAACGATGCGTGAACAAAACAAACAGACATAATATGTAAAAATGTCAAATATATACAGCAGTCAACATTATTATAAAATCTTAATCAGTAAGAAAACATGTAACAAAGAAGCACAAAATGGCATACTTTTGCCATAGTTCAATAACACAATGACGGGATGTATAAGTACAGAGCCACGTCATATATGTAAGGGATACACATAAAAAGGCAAATTGACAAAGCACAAAGCCAAAAAAATGACAGAGAAGCAACAAACAAACTGTACAATAGCACAATAATTGGATGTATAATTACTCTTGCACAGTTCAGCCAATGCTTATTAAATTTTAATATGTTGTTACTGATGACAAAAATGTGGGTCAAATTTGAATAATACTTAATTTTATATTTACATTATTGGTTCATGGAAATAAAGATATTAATAGAGTTATTTTCAATTGAACAGAAATTGTTTAACAAAGAAGTATTTCATTGTTTACGGTAAATAAAAAAATAAAACAATTTTATTTTTTTTTATTTTTTTAAAAATGAATTTTTATGGTTCTTTGGTATGATGATTCTAGAAATGTACTTATGTACTTTGATATTGGACCATAATAGGTAAATTTTTCAGCTCTTTGACCACATTTAGTTTGTACCAACCCATGATGTATCAATATATTCAATCAGAATTCAAACTCAGGGCTGTTTTTTGCAACAATGTTGTGTATATACTTGCTCAACTGTTGAGGGCTTGACCTCTGCAGGAAAATTCGGTTTGCAGCCTCGATCCTGTTTAAAATGGTTTCTGGTCAGAGTATTTTTATTTACCGTAAACAAATATACACAACCGCATAACGTAGACGAATATTTTCCATTCGTTTTAACCACAATCCCGATTTAGACTTATCACCGGGTTTGTTCTAACATGAACAACACAAAACGGGTGCAACATGTGGAGCAGGATTTGCATACCCAACCGGAGAGAAAACTTTATAATTTATCCACTCCATCAAATAATGTTTGTTTCTTTGAGTGTAGAAGAGAAATTTAATTAAAGAACCTTAGTGAGCACGCTCACATACCCCACGTCCCCACATTGTCATTGGAGAAATTAAATAAGTATAAGAAAAAACAATTGTATAAGAAAATATACTGAATAATAATTTCCTGTCAATATACACATCTACATAGTATGTCCTTATTATCTACAAAATTTCATGAAATTCTGTTGTGTGTTTTCAGAGGAGTTGCGATGACAAACTGTTGCAGAAGTACATTTAAGCAAATAAGTTCAAAGGGGCGTAACTCCTAGAAAAAAATTGAATCGCAATTTCCCGTCGATATGCACAACTACATAGTATGTCCCTATTATCTGAAAAGGTTTCGTGAAATTCTCTTGTGTGGTTTTAGAGGAGTTGCGATGACAAACTGTTGCAGTAGTACATTAAAGTAAATAAGTTCAAAGGGGCGTAACTCCTAGAAAAATAATTGAATCGCAATTTCCCGTCGATATGCACAACTAAATAGTATGTCCTTATTATCTGAAAAGGTTTCGTGAAATTCTGTTGTGTGGTTTGAGAGGAGTTGCGATGACAAACTGTTGCAGTAGTACATTAAAGTAAATAAGTTCAAAGGGGCGTAACTCCTAGAAAAATAATTGAATCGCAATTTCCCGTCGATATGCACAACTACATAGTATGTCCTTATTATCTGAAAAGGTTTCGTGAAATTCTGTTGTGTGGTTTGAGAGGAGTTGCGATGACAAACTGTTGCAGTAGTACATTAAAGTAAATAAGTTCAAAGGGATGTAACTCCTAGAAAAAAAATTGAATCGCAATTCCCCGTCGATATGCACAACTACATAGTATGTCCTTATTATCTGAAAAGGTTTCGTGAAATTCTGTTGTGTGGTTTGAGAGGAGTTGCGATGACAAACTGTTGCAGAAGTACATTAAAGTAAATAAGTTCAAAGGGGCGTAACTACTAGAAAAAAAATTGAATCGCAATTTCCCGTCGATATGCAGAACTACATAGTATGTCCTTATTATCTGAAAAGGTTTCGTGAAATTCTGTTGTGTGGTTTGAGAGGAGTTGCGATGACAAACTTTTGCAGTAGTACATTAAAGTAAATAAGTTCAAAGGGGCGTAACTCCTAGAAAAAAAATTGAATCGCAATTTCCCGTCGATAAGCACAACTACATAGTACGTCCTTATTATCTGAAAAGGTTTGGTGAAATTCTGTTGTGTGGTTTGAGAGGAGTTGCGATGACAAGAAACAGGACTGACGGACTGACGGACGGACGGACGGACGGACGGACGGGTCAAAAACATTATACCCTCCGCAACTTCGTTGCGTGGGGTATAATTATAGTATGAGTTGTGATGATATTCAATCTTTACAAGCAAATAATTACATTAGATGTATGTTTCACTATAATACTTTATTCTGATTGGCTAACTGCACATCATGTGTTAATCCGTAAGCAGTTGCATTGATCAATACAACTTTTCCTTCATGATAACACGTGGTCCAACAATAAAGTGCACAGGTGAATTAAATAAAAAAATATATAAAATTCGTGTTTTCATGATCATAGCTAAAAAATGTAATTATAAATATTGAATGCTTCTTTTTGTAATTTTATAGAGTTGAAAAAGCGTTGACCGTGCGCACATTTTTAGAATGAAGCGCTTCGCGCTTCATACAAAATGTACTTCGGTCAACGCTTTTACACCCCAATAAATTTACAAAAAGAAGCATTCAATATTTATAATTACATTTTTTAGCTATGATCATGTTTAATAGGCATGAGGTAAAAGTGTCTCATGTGTCTTTGAAGGCAGGACTATTATATATGTTATGCTGCTCTTATCTGATATATACTATTTAATAAATTATATAAGATTGTGACACTGTAATAAATAATTTACTCACTATTATTTTCATTCCATAAGGTGAGCCGTGAAATTAATTTTATAAATGATATGAATATATAGAAGGAATGCAGTTCTCATGGTAGTGTATAACGTATAGTCCTAGCAACTACCTACATAACTATCAGTCTCCTAGGGAATTATCAGCTCAGTAGTCAGTACTTCGGTACTGACATGATTCATAATACAACTATCTAAATTTGTCCGATATTGAACTTTAAAATAATCTAAAAGTTGTGTTTCAACTCCCTCATGCAAAGCTGACCTTGGATAGGTGTAGGTTGGTTCCCTCCGTAAAATACCCACTATGCCTTCGGAATATACAAATATTAAAAGTATTGTCAAGAATTTCAATAACGGCCGGGAAACAGACTAGGATAGATGTAGCTATTCTGTTCTTTCTGGTTTAGAAAATCCCTCCTTCAAAGGAGCACTTGGCACAATGACGAATAAGTGTTATTTTGTTTGGGGTCTTGTTTTGGTCTTGAGTTTTCAGCTGTTTCTGTTCCTATCCATTCTTTACATTTCAACTATTAGAATATGAGCTTGCCTGATAATTGTAAATTCAGAAAGCGCTTCGGATGCATGAAATGATATGACGTGCTGTTTACAATTTCTACAACACAGCTCAGCACCAACTATGGCAATTAAAATCCCCTTTATTGATCATATCTCATTTAAATTACCTCTAAAGTTATATTAAAGGATTTTTCTGTGAAAACAATGAATAAGAGAAATAAAGGTGAGGCTAGATCGAGAGAAATCTCTACATATATTTACTATCATTAATAAAGGAACTTATGTTGATGGTAAACCCTTAATCCCTGTTAGTTGGTTATAAATTCATTGTCATTTGGTTAAGTTTCTTTTGTTACCTATTATGACATTGGACTCGGACTTCTTTAAACTGAGTTTTGCTGTGTGTTATTGCTGTGTTTCTTTATTGTACTTTGGCTAGTAGTATAGCGGGAGGGTTGAAATCTCTCAAAATAGTTTCACCCCATCACATTGTTACCCCTGTCCCAAGTCAGGAGCCTCGTGGCTTTGAAGGTCTTTAATGTTTCTTAATATTAATTCGTTTATGTGTGTTTTTTTAGTTTAGTATTACGTCCATTTTTACTTAACTAGTAAACATTTTTATTTAGGAACCAACTTGGGCCCGCCTCAGGGTAAGGGATTTTCTCGCTGCATTGAAGACACATCGGTGGCCTTCGGATATTATCTGTTCTGTGGTCGGGATGATGTATTTTTGATATATCCCCAATTTCCATTCTCAATCTAATTGTATATTCGATAAAATGTATTGTTGCTGCGCAAAAGAAAGGCTCATGATACAACAGTTATACTTAAACCTACTCCAGATATTTTCCAACATACGAATAAAACACAATGTACTATTTAAAATGCATTCCTCAATATATAATAATGTTTCTGTGGAACAAATTTTAGCTGGAAAACATATGACAATAAATTACAACATGAAATACAAGATATTTCCAAATAGATCAAGATTAAAAGAAAGTATTGCGTAAGTTGTCGAATTATTTGTTGATATAAAACATTCAATGTTTAAAATTTTATTTGTGGTACTTGAACATCCCGTAATTGTGTGATTGATGTATGAAAATTATCGTATTCTTGTCTTTCATTTTTGCTAATGTCTTTTGTCTATATGACTTTGGCGTTTCTTTGATACATATGACGTGGCTCTGTACTTATACATTCCATTATTGCGCTATTGTAAAACATTTTGGTATGCTTGTCTTTCATTTTTGCTATTGTGCTTTGTCTTTGTGGCTTTTTGTATTTCTTTGATACATATATGACGCGGCTCTCTTCTCATACCTCCCGTCGGGCGCACTACGTTTGCGCGCATTTGGGGATTAATATGTTTTACGTTTGCGCGTCATTGTGTAAAAGTACTATGGTCAATTTGTGTATTCCTGTCTATATGTCATTTTGTGCTTCTTTGTTACAAACTTTGTTTATTGTAATTTAGACTATACCACAATGTTGATTGATGTACCCCTATTATGTCTCTTTGTTTTGTTGACACATCATTGTCAATATAATGAAATTTGAAGCGACTTTCATACAAATGAGAGGTTTAGCTAGCTTGAAACCCAGAATAATCCACCTTTTTTACATAAGAAAATGTCTAAACGAAGTCGAGAATATTACTGTTGTAATCAGTTCGTTTGATGTGTTTAAGGTTTTGATTTTGCCATTTCAATAGGGACTTTTCTTTTTGAATTTTCCTCCCAAGTACAGTATTTTTGTGATTTTACTTTTTAATATTTGTTAAAACGACATGCCAAACTTTAAACAAAAAACCCCAGAAAATCCGGCAAGCAAAAATGGTATAAAAACAAGTTTCAAGGTGAAAATAAGGAGAGTATGATTGCCAATGACTATCCAACAAAGTTAAATGGAGTGGTTATAAGAAATAATTGACAACCGTACGGTTTTAAACAATGGATAAAGCCCATATCGTATTGGTTGGCTATAAAATGCCGCTTCATAGAAAGAGTATGAAAGAAAATTCTAATATATAAGAAAACAGTTTACAGAAAAAAAATTATAACAGACATGAACCAACGACAAATATCACTTTGATGATCATTTCTTTTGGCTTAACATTGAACCATATAATAAATAGTAAGATCATTTGTTTGATTGGCAAAGATACTTACTTACATCGTTTGATTATTTTTCTTTTTAACAAGTGGCATTTTATTTGAAAAGGAAAGTTATTTAGCATCTAATCTCTCTCACACTTTTTCTTTTCTAAACCCAGAATTCGTACAAAGCCTCTTATCGATAATTTTCAAAATAATAAGCTTTTCAAAAGACTGTCTAGAATACCTTGATAGGTGATCAATAAAGGAATCAAAAGAGCAAAAAAAAATGTATGTCAATGTGCTTATTTTCGAGATATTAGCCATTGAAATTTTGGCGGGAACATTTTCACTCTTGACTTAACATACCTTTATCATTGACTAGTTCAAAAACTATTAAAATTTTATAAGACTTTGACAGATGGCTTATCATTATACAAGTAAAATATTTATAAAAAGAAAAAGGGGTTCAATGGGCAATCTTTTTAAGGCATTCAAATGGATAAAACCAGAGGAATCCGAAAATCGGACAAAATATCCCAAAATTGACAAGCAAACATCCTGGAGACTTTTATTGTTGCGGTAACGTCAACAACGACAGTATTTTACACTTGACTAGTGCAGAATTAACGCAAAAAATGTTATTAACAATTATTAGCTACTTTTGATTGAAGTATAAAATTTTCTTATCAGTTAGAATCCATCTTTTGATAATTATAATCATTGATTATGATACTTCATATTTGTAAGACATTAGTTTAACTAATATGTTTAATTAAGCTCCGTACACGAACCATGTACTTTCTAAAAAGAAGGAAAGTAATTGCATGAAGATGAGATGGGAATCCGTAGACCCATATGGCAAAATTTAGGGTACTTTGCTAATTTGCATAGCGGCCATTTTGCATTATTACGACGACAGCCCTTACAATAGGATTATATATGCCCTTTAAAAAAATGCCAATATTCATTTTCCTATGCTATATCCACAATGTGTCCGCATAGGTCAATTGTACATATTTTTAGGGTTTTGTTCGTATACAAAAAAATATACTAAAGTTGAGAAAGGACATGGGGAATGTGTCAAAGCGACAACAACCCGACAATAGAGCAGATAACAGTCGAAGGCCACCAATGAGTCCTCAATGTAGCGAGAATTCCAGCACCCGTAGAAGTTCTTCAGCTGGCCCCTAAAAATATGTATACTAGTACAGTGATAATGGACGTCATACTAAACTCCGAATTATACACATTAAACTAAAATTAAAAATCATACAAGACTAACAAAGACCAGAGGCTCCTGACTTGGGACAGGCGCAAAATTGCTGCGGCGGTAAACATGTTTATGAGATCTCAACCCTCCTCTATACCTGTAGCCAATTTAGAAAAGTAAACTTTGAAAACTTTCGGCCTTTTTAGTTTGAAAATCCGAAGCGTAAACTTTGTATAATTGCTATATAGAAAAGCGAACGATCGTACAAAATCGTGGAAAAGTAAGGTTCAAAACTGAAATCTTCAAGATATTGTACACGATTTGTCCGCATATAGACATACACCTTGAAGGTCCAATTTTAACGTTAAATAACTTTCAACCTATCTGTTTTCTTAAGTTTTCGGCCAAATTCTTTAAAAACATGATGATTTAAACCTTCCCATTCGGAAAAAGTCAATTTTATAGCATATTCTCTTAGAATTACACAACATTTTTGTATATATTCGCCAAAGAAAGTTTTCAAAGACATTAGTTTTAGATCCATGACGGAAAGGGACTGGATTATCCGAAATTTTAATATGATTTATATTTTCAATCCTAAACTAAGGGAAATAATTTAATCAAAAGGGCCAAAATCATTTGGTACAAATCATATATATGAATAAAGTACACTTGATTTTGCCATATGGTTGGGTTTGGCTTTGTTTTGTTTATAGTTCATAATTATGCATTGCAAATATATAATATTACAAATATCCCGCGTCCATATTTAACTTCTTATAATGTATATACTTGCACAAAACGCTTTACGAAACCAGGATCGGTTTTGTTAGAATAATTAAAAAAATTAAACATACCGAATAAAGAGCATTTTGGTGGTTCAAGCCGTTGAATAGTCGAAATTCTGTTAGATGGCTCTGTTGAAGGATAACATTTCGAATTCATCATGCATTTTTGTGTATCATCTTCATATCTTGCTACACAACATTGGTTAATAATAAAGCACTGCAATGTACAGTCAATTTTAGATTTGGCGGAAACATGTGATTGGAAAACGTTGAATCCATCAGATATATATGTTGCATTTTTTTCTATACTAAATCTTTTAATTTCCAAAGAACTTACAACAACTCCAAAAAATATGACAAGATTTATAGAATGATAATTCTGCATGTTCAATGCGACGAAAGTAAACGATTTGTATAAAATAAAATCTCCTCACTCTACAAAAACAACCTGTGGTTGAGTCTATTACATAGAAAAACGTAATCTGAATATCTAGATGTTTTAAAGAACCAGTGGAATCTTGAATATCGTTTATTGAAATCTATCATATACTGGGCGGGGCTTAACACAACATTCAAACCTTATCTTTATAGAAACAGGTCAGATAGGTATTTTTGTAATGAATTGGATAACAAATATATTATTTAATAGATTTATTGAGTTTGGATTAGAAAAAAAACCACATAAACCTTTAAATGGATAAATTCGTGTCACTTATAGATACGAGTATATTATGAGAAAACAGATCATATTATAATATCTTTTGATGAGTTTACTTTTATATATCGTGTTCCAATGCAGACTGTGCAATGAAGGGAACATTACGTTGACCGTAAGCCTAGTACCGCTAGTCGCCTCGTTCTGATTTCTTTTGACGGAATTAATGACTATTCATTGCAAAAAGGAGTATGAATAAAAACAAGAACAAGGAGACATGTGGTAAACGTCAACGAGATGGTCACAGACCTAATTAGTTTTCCTATTATTTCTAAAAAATTTTAACGTTCTGTCTTATTGAAAGTACAAATTGCACTAATGATTTTTGTCGAATCTTTAATCTTTAATGCGTTTAATATACAGTACAAGAAAAATAATCATTGGCGGATACAAGGAGGGGGAGGGGGGTTTCAGGGGTTGGAATCACCCTTTTTTTTGGACGAATAATGCATTTGAATGGGGACATGTGGTAGGACCCCCCCTTTTTTTTTAAATGGCTGGATCCGACCCTGCTAAAATTTTTAGCTGTAAAAGATAATTTTTTTGTTACATGGACAAATTATTATAATTTGTCCATGTTTCAGAAAATTTAAGTTGTACATCTAAAATGTATAATTTGTCCATGTTTCAGAAAAATTTAACTTGTACAGCTAAAATTTTTAGCCAAAACACACCCATACCCTATGGAAGATCATGGCATGTTTCGAAAACTATAAATACTACATTTTTGAACCAAGCCGTACCATTCTGTTCTTTAACTATACATATGAAATAAAACATCCATACATTTATTTCAACACTTCTTCTATTTCCATCCAAACAAACCCAAAAACTGAATGAGAGAAAAAAAAAACACTGCTGCTGATCAGGTTGTTGTCTCATTGATACATTCCCCATTCTAATTCTCAATTTTACTATACAAAAAAATTGAACTACGAAAAAGAGGGTCACTATTTCATATGTAAGACGCGTAAATTTTCAAACGATATGGTGTTCACCTAAATGATTATCTTTCAACAAGGTTATGGCAAGAAACAACTACATGCTATATAGAAAGCTATTTTTTGTGATGAATTTTTATCTTGACGATTAATTTGAAAACGCTTCTTTGTTTGTTTATGTGAGTCCTGCAGTATCTTTGTTTTTATTTTGGGTTACATATTTAAAATATACTTTCGAACAATTTTCTAGTCTATTCGATAACTGACTACATATTTGGTGTCTATACATCAACAAGCTCTTAAGTAAAGCAAACATGACGACTGTAGTAAAATAAATACACTGCCACTTTATTGTAATTGTTCTGTAATTTTTGTGCAAGGATAAATCTGTGTGTTAAAGGATAATTTAGTCAATTAAATTAACATTCTAATCTTAAAAATAAATCGCCTTTTATCATCTACATGCCCATGAGACAGAATCGTTTGGATCGGTCTTGTTATAACGTACACGATAGCAATTTCACGGTGGGTATGGTTGTCCTGCGAGAGAACGTTCTGTGCTGGTGATTTGGTCCTGTCAGGTGCTGGTGGGTCCTGATTCTGTGCTGGTGGGTTTGTTTACATTGTATCAGAACGGCAATAAAACGACAGTTTTGTTGCTTAATTTTTTTCTGATGCGTCATAAGTACCATGCAAAGTATATTACAAGAATATTATATTGCAAAAGTCGTGCAAGTTCGTTAAACGGAATTGTCCTGACGCTGTGCTGGTGATAAGAAAAACGGTCCTGGTTCTGTGCCTTTATATTTTAGTTAAAAGTGGCATATATTAAAGATCATTGATGCTGTACTGTTATTGGCTAATTAACTGTTGTCTGCTTTCTTGAAATTGACATTGTTGTGAATCTGTTTACTGTTATTATGAGAGAAAAAATACCCCTATATTTTTATTTTTTTTAAATTAACTGTAATCTTATTTATTGGCCTGTTAATGGAACCCTTCTTGCACCCTTTTAAGATAAGAAAATATGTTTACGATTTTCGGGATTACGATCATTTTGCAAGATCACCAAAATACGTTGTAAATTATACAATACTTATATAAAGTAGATGATGTGGTATGTTTGTTGTCAATGGACAAATTTCCATAAGAAACCAAAGGAAGTATGTGTTAACAACCATACGTCATCGTACGACCTACAACAATAACCCATAAAATAAAAATGTAAAAGGTTTTGCATAAAAATGGAGAGCAAAAATATAGTTTACATAACCTAACAATGACTTTTCTGTTCAGCAAGCAAGATAACCAAAGATATTCCCTTTGTCTACACACTCATTGAAATCGGCTTTAATATTGTAAAAGTTCAAGCAATTAGGGCAAAACTTATCGAGTAAAAAAAATCAAAAGGCCAATGTCTATCTACCTTGAACATTTCAGAAAATTCAGATCAGATAACGAAACTGGGTCCAGCAACATTTATAAGCAATTTATCTATTAATATATGTATACGGATAAAGTTATGAAAGGCAGCAGGGTCACCAGGGTGAGGAGTCCATGTCATCTGAAATAAATGCTAAGCATAGATCTAGAAAGCGACAGATAATCATGACATTAAAAAAACTCTTCTTTTCGACTTTTTTCGAACAAATTGACACATAAAATGAGTTATATAGTATTGTGGAATTTTTAATTTGTGTTCAATTCATTGGTTACACCTTTTACTAGGATAACAATCCTGTCAAGTATGACCTGGGAAAAATATTTCAGAAAAAAAGATGGAAATGTGAAAGTTTCCGTCGGTCAGGTGCAACAGCATACGAACAGCTAACATGCCTCGTCAGGGTGGAAGCTAAAAAGTCCACGAAAATTTGATTTAAAACCTTTATTCGTTCCAACAAAGTTATTGAGATTTTGTTATGGATTTAACCATCTACGACAACAAGAATTTATTTTTAGAATTTACAGCTCTTTTTTAAATATATGCAAAGCAAACCATTGATCAAATTGCTTGCTATGATTGTTTGGATGTTTGTAAACGACAGGTAAGTAGTCTGTTTACTATATACTAGAATTTGTTTGGACAATAAACATTAACTATAATTCCTGTCAGTTTGTATTTGTCCAATCAAATCCCAGAATGTATTGAAACTCCGCCTACCTCAAAACATCCAAGCAAACATAGCAAGCAAGTCAATCACAGTTTTTTTTTGCATGCTTTTATAGACGAGCTGTACTATATAATGTAAAGAAGCGTTTAAGTCTTTCGACAAAAATACTATCAATTTCTTTTTGTCCTATGTAAACTTCCGTACCATTTCATTCCATTCATGATCATTAAATTGAACTGTAAAATATTTCTTGGTACCTTCTTAATTCCTTTATAGGTCTTATGTATACATAATTATGACAATAACTGTTGTGAGCACAAGATTTACTGCACACTTTTAAAGTTCTGCTTCATCAAACATTAAAATGTGAACTTAAGGTTTGAGACTTTTTTAATCGACACGATTGGAATTTTTGTATATGAGAACATGGTTTATCTATTAGTTGAAAATGCGGCTTTGAACTAGCTTTCAGTACCTGCGAGCATTCGTTGTTCAATAATGTGTGTCTTTGTGTTATTATTTTATGTGATAAATTGTTGTGTTGGTACACCACTGTAACAATGAAGGAGGAAATGAGGAGGGTTGGTTGGTGGAAGTGGGGAAGGGGTATGCGGAGCGCTAACAAACATGTCTTTGATCATTGTTGAAGCATCAATGTAAGGGGCATTTAATATCTTAATAAAACTATTCTTATTTTAGATACTATATACTGTTATCTGATATTGGACGAAAGATGTTGCCCTTTTATGTAATTATGTAATACAAGTTACGATCATTTGAAAACACATATTAAACAGCCAAATGGATGCACTAGAGCTAAAATAGGAGTCATAGATCCTATTGACAACAATTATCTGCCCAATTTTATTGATTTCGTAACATTTGTTACAAGTATGACCAACTTCTTATCCAAAATCACCAGCACCGTATCAGGACCCACCAGCACAATGACAGGACCAACCAGCACAGTATCAGGACATGAATAAATTGAGAAAATGCTAAATTTTAATAAATTGCAATGTTTTTTCACAAAATAGTTTTTCCGTGTGGATTGCGGTATGGAAAGCGGACTCTATGAGCATTTTTGTTTTATTTTTATAGTTCTAGATTTTATGAAAATGAGCACTTTTGTGTTACGCTTTCTGAAACAGTTTAGAGGGTCAACTTTTTAATGGTTTACATATGATCCCATAAGAAACAAAATTGAAAAATAGCAACTGTTTTCTTCCATTTTTTTATGAGTGAAAACGTCAAAAATCATCATTTTCGTCTTTGTTTACATCTTTTCATTGATCACTAGCACCCGTCAGGACCTAATCACCAGCACAGAACGTTCTGTCGCAGGACAACCATACCCACCGTGAATTTAAATACACAATATGCACATCCGACACTTAATATATATCAAACAATTTTGCAGAATTTATTTATGTTCCAAATAAAAAATACTTCGCAAAAGTAAAAGCTTTATACTGTCCAGCACTTTGGCCAATTTTCACATAAGATAAACTCTTATTGTCCGGTTCACAAGTCTAAGTCTAAGTAATAATTTAACTTTACGTTTCTAACATATTTTACAGAAACACCAAATATATTACCTATGTTTTACATTTAGTTCATTATAAAAAGTGAACTCTTGTTTAGGTTTGAATATTACAATGGGAAAGGATAACTTTGTAAGGTCACTCGAATGTGTGAATAGGTTCTAAATTGGTCAGACAATACTTGGTCATGCTTTATGAAGATTCAAGCCCTCGGCTGACATTTGTCAGTTTTTAAGGTACTGTAAGAATTGGAACACCTATTTTCGGTGTACGGAATGTTTTTAGAGATCTGTGTGACATGGTTCGTCTGACTTTGACATTTTTTAATGAACCATTCACAATCTTAAGCGTATTTGCGCTTCTAGTAAAACCCTTAATATTACAGACGTTCATGCAACAAATATACTATCACTAGTAAGTAAAGCAGACGAGACATTTCAACATTTGCGCTTTGGTATTCTTTAGTCTGTAGTATATAATTGTCCCATTGGAAATCAATCCACATTTGCCAGTTGTATATATAAAGACACATAGAATTTAAGAAAGTGCTATTGGCCAAATTGTTGGTTATCGTTCAATCTCAAATTGTTCAGATAGATGCTGGTTTTGCTATAAGTTTTTGATTGATGGTTAACATTTTAGTTTAAACGTTGCATACACATATTATTGACTAAATAGTGGCAGTCTGCCTGAATAATTGTACTAGACCCAGCTGACTAGACCGATTCTCAGAGCTGAATTTTTCACACTGATTTGGACACGTTTTTTTACTTTCGAGGTAAAGTTTTGAATTAAAAAAATATATCTTTAATGTTAATTCTTATCAAAATAGTTACAGGCTTCAATCAGTTGCAGGTATATCAAATGGTAAAAGAAATATTAAATTGTGATTACTAGTATTAAGTCTGGTCACGCATTAACTTTCACGACCAAAACAATGCGTTGCCTGATCTTTCACGATCAAATTTAATGGAAATTCAACAAAATTCAAGGTTTTCATAAACAAATCAACTCTTTTAATGGAAGAGAAAACTTTTACTTTACTGTACTATATAATACAAAAAGATTAAATTTCAAATATATCATGATATATTGAAATATGACCATTATAGGTACAAATAGCGTGTTTTTTTTTAATTGATTCCATAGACATGCATTGCGCCTTTTGTGTTTTTTTCACAGATTCTGAACTAGAATTTAGATAAAAATTCTTTCACGATCCGGTACCAGAATTTTTACGATCGTCTCGCAATACTTGACCACCGTTAGATATTCTTTCACGATCATTTCTCACGTGAAACCGAATGCGCCCGTGAAACTGCAATTATGTAAAGATGAAACAATATTAATGAACTATTGTCACTTTTTTCCCCTAGATACCCGAATATATTGCTTTAGGATTAAGTCCTATATATTTGAAACTTTCTGGTTGAGCTTTTTATTGTTGAGAGTGTTCTACGTGAAAATAAAGAGCAAGTTGCAATATGGATATTATACGATTGTCTCCGTATAAAAATAATAAACATACTGAAATTCCATGACCGAAACAGATCATTAGTGTTTCCGTTATACTTTTCACCTTTTATTACTTGAAATGACATCCTTTTACCATTTTTATATTTTTTGAAGGATAACTCTTTGATTGCAAATGAATTCCCGAAGGAACATATAGCTAGCATAAATATGCATTCAGACAACAAAGACACTTTTAAAGATTTTGATGTTGTATTTTAGTGTCTTAATTTCATACATCATAGTTATCATTTGAATCCAATTCTACTAAACATAAGATGATGCACTTTCATAAATAATATATATCTCCTCAATTTTAAACCTTATGACTTTGTGCAATTTGAATGGTAATATATTTTAACAAAGGCATAGTTTATAAGATAAAAAGAAAACCTAACACAAAAGACAGACTTTGAATTCGTATTTTACAAAGTTTTCTAATGGCTTTATATTTTTAACCGTTTTGCATATCTCGAATAAGTCTGTGAATAGTTTCTTTTCAAATATTCTTCACAGGTAACATGAGAATTATTATCAATGTTTAACGGTATCTATGCTTTGCCTTTGCACCAATTGGGATTTCATTTGCGCCAAAAATATCTTTCATTTGCACCACATACCATATTTCAATTGCATCAAAAACTATAACTTTTAATTGCACAAATGAACCAGGTAAAACATATATATAGAATAAAAAAAAAAATTCAAAAAATACTTTTAATAATACACTTGTCAGACAGTTTTTGTTTGCATAATTAAACATATTACATACAAGTATTAAAAGTTAAAACCTCGTTAAATCACAATTCTCTTACAAATCAACGTCATCATAAAATCTAAAAGTAAAACCTAAGAGGCAGCATTATACACTAAAATAACATTGCGAGACAGTTATTCTCTATAGTAAAGTTATCATTCTATCTATATCAGTTGTTATTCTGTTTTTGCAGTTTTATGGTACACCTAAATGATTTATCATATAACACATACGATAACCTATGAATACAATACGTGTTGTCATGAAGATAACATACTTATTATACCCCCGCTTTGAAAAAAAGGGGGGTATACTGTTTTACCTCTGTCTGTCCTTCCATCAGTATAAAAATACAACACCTTTGTTTACTATAAGATTTACGAAAGATATATTTGCCAGGTTATGTTGAAAACGAGAGTATTAGGTTATAATGAGTGCCTTTTGTTTGTTGGTCTGAAGAAAGCAGCACTATGTTAAGAGTTCGAACAAAGCAACGTACGTTTTACATTGATCTTAAATGAAACTATGGATGTTTTTTACGGGGATAATACAAGTACACCGTTCCGTTTGTCAGTGAGAACCAAAGCAATGAAGGAACTTTGGAAAGAATTTCCGAGTAGTCAGAATTAATTGGTGAATTCCCATCAGTACATGGTACTGTAACTACAGAGAATGTGAAGCCATCTGCTGAACCTTATGTTGTTGGAGATTTTTAAAAAAAGCTGGCCAAGTCGGTATCGCGGATTCGTTAATCGTTATGATAACTGTCTGCAGTTGTTATGATTGATAGGTGTAATTTTTTTACTTCAGCAAGGTTTCAAAAATCTTTGACCTCTTTATCATGCATCATTTGGCACTGTTCGTTTTATGTTGTTTGGCCTTCTGCTTACGGTACGTCTAAACACTGCTAAGGACTCCTTAGTGCACTAAGGACTATACAATGCCACTAAGGACTAGAAGGATAGCTGTTATATGTATTATGTTTACATATTATGGTAGAGATAGATATTTAATGCATAAATTTCAAATTTTATAGAAAAATAATCATAAATAAATAAGATATTTAACATTATTTAGACACGTGCCTGTTTTTCTTTGATATGCCGAAAATCAATGAACCGATTGACACGTGCCAAATAACATAACAACAGTTACTGATTAAACAATCATGATCTTTTTATTTTAAGTAATTAACAATGGTATCGAAAAGATTTATGCTTAATATTTATAATTAAACGTCTTGTTCTTATTTAAAATGATTTAAAGCCAAATAAGTTTGCTTTATTTATTTCCCGACAAAGCTATTTGCCATAGGTGCACAACTTTGATGTGCGCCAACTAATAAGTTAGAGTGTGGTCAGTTTGTTAAAATGTTTATGTAAGAGACACGAAGACTAAAAAGGAATAAATATATTTATAAGTGTTTTGTTTTTATTTTAATTCAGACAAAGTTGCGAGTATGTGACACAATAATAAAATAAAATTTATTTATTATTTTATACAAATGGTTTCACTAAAAATATGAGTAAAAAAACTATAAATCATGATGATTGCTTTTCCACTTTTTAATTAATGCTTTATATATAATAAATAAATAAAATAAATAAATATTTAATTTAATTATACATAGTACGAATTACGATTGAATTGAAAAAAAAATCATGCGGCGTCCTTGGGATTTATCAATACCACTAGTTTTTCAACCAAAAGAAGGTTAAAAATTATTTAACGAACTTAAGTCAGATTAAGTTTCATTTTCAAAAAAATAACAGAGTCAAATGGGTTTTTTTTACCGAATTGTCTGTTTAACATATTTTTGTTTATTGCATGAAATAATTTATAAAATAATAACTATGTGGTATGTGCTTTACTCACTGTTGAAGGCCGTAGGGTGACTTATGGTTATTTATTTCTGTGTCATTTTGTCTCTTGTGAAGTGTTGTCTCATATCGCCAATCATACCACATCTTCTTATTTATATTGGTTGCATGTAGTAAAAATTTATTATCATATTGAACTCGTTTTTGTCGATAAAGATATTGCTCAAACGTGTTCTTCATGTGATAATAAATTTAGAAAATGAACCATAGCAAACGCAAAAGATATAAACTCTGTCCAAATACGTCTGTTTACATGCTGCAGTAAATAGGTTTGGTTACACGTAGTAAATATTTTTTATCATACGGAATTCGTTTTGTCCTGAAATATATTGGTAAAACTTTTTCTTCATATGATATAATTTTTGAAAATGAACCATAGCAACCGCATAAGATAATCTCTGCTCAAACAGGCGATTAACTGGAAACCACAAAGTATACCAGAACTTGTGAAAACGCTCTACGAACTAGTCAAGCTGGAGTATGCCGACTTAAGACTTGCAATGTACAGCCAAGGAAATTACCTGCTGTTTGGATACTTTAAGCGCCACCAATTGTTGTATCAATGCTGGCTTACAAAAACATCTGATAAAAAAGATCGCCTTTTTCAAAAAGCTAATGAAAGACAGAAACAAGTCTAGTTTGACTTCAATAAAAGCAAAAACAGTGACAAGTACTCTGTTTGACTTTACCATGCCATTACCTCAGAGACTTGCAAAGAAACCATGTCAAACAAAAAGACCAATGGTTGCTCGAACACAGACACGATTTTGAACATTTGTATGTCTGATCTATAAAATGAAATTTAAATAACTGTATAATATATATATATGAATTAAAATATTTAAAAAATATATATATTTCAGTCATTTATTAATATAAACATCAAATAAAAAGCCCGACATTAGATATATTGCTCTGGTGGAAATTTTATTTTCAAGAAATACAAAATACTTCGTCATTCTGAAAAAATAAACATTAATAAAATTTCAGAAACAATTCATTTATTAGAATCCAACTTTACCAATCTTGTCGATTAAACACAACAGATAGCAGGATTCCCGTTTAATCAGTTATGTAATTTGACACGTGTCAAACGGTTCATTGATTTTCGGCATATCAAAGAAAAACAGGCACGTGCCTAAATAATGTTGAATATCTTATTTATCTATGATTATTTTTCTATAAAATTTGAAATTTATGCATTAAATATCAATCTCTACCATAATATGAAAAGAAATTACATGTAACAGCACCCCATCTAGTCCTTAGTGGCATGTTATAAGTCCTTAGTGCACTAAGGAGTCCTTAGCAGTGTTTAGACGCACCCTTCTGCTTATATACATATATAGTACCTGTATTCTATAACACCACGGTATTTGCATTGGTGTATAGTGTACATGTCTGTCTGCATGTTTCATATATGACGTCAATTGTATTTGATATACCGTAAATTGGGAAATTTTGGCGTCGGAATATTTTGGCGGTTTTCTCTCAAAAGGCAAGTGTTTTATATTGGTGTGTGTAGTTTTGGTGCTTTGTCCAATTGATATGTTTAATTTTGGACAAACAGTAGTGATGAAGGTCATTCATATTTGCCTTTATTTACCCGTTAATTGACTTTCTCAGAACAAGACACAAAGTTATCTTAATGAAGGAATCGGATACGGATGCAATTGCAAATAATTTCGTATATCGTGTTTCAAAGCTGAAAGAAAATATGAAATAAAATGAGAAACATTAAAACCTCTTTTTAAATAGATTATTTATTTTTTACAAATATCGCATGTAATGAATATTAATCATCTGAATTGCAGGACATATTAATCTATTGACGATCAAGGATTAAAATTTTAATCAGTATGCCTCTGGCAGTACATGTTAAATAATTAAAGATAAAGGATTACAAATAACGGCATCTAATTAGCAATAGCCTGGCATATTTATGACATATGTGAAAAAAATACATGTTGTGTTTTCTTAACAATTTCAGAACATTGATCATTTAGTAAAAATTATATAGTGTTGTTGTCAAATTATACCAGGTATTTATTTGCAGATTTGACAATGTTTAGAACATACTCACCCCTTCGAATTCTCGTCCAATGAAAAGTCAGTTTTCCCCCATCTAATTTTCACAGTACATAGATTAAAATGATCAAATAAAGTACAAAGTTAGAGACCATTGCCAATCAAATATTCCTAACAGTTTTGCAAAATACAGCTAATCTGACCTATTCCTGAGAAAGAAATGCCTTAGTATTTCAAGGATCCAAAGTTTTGAAAACAGCTTATTTACAATTATGACCCAATCAATGATAATTCATGTCAACATCTAAGTGCATAATACTGAGCTTGTGATACCCTCGGAAATAAGAACTCCACCAGCAAAGGCATCGACCCAGTGGTTGTAAATTAACCCATTATAGATACCAGGATTGAAATTTTAATTTGCGCCAGACGCGTTTCGTCTAAAAAAGATGGGCGAAAGATACCAGAGGAACAACCAAACACATAAATCGGCAATGTAATAAAGTTGTTGAAGAAGTTTAGTGTGAGAAATCTCGATGAAATGAAAAGGGCGCGTAAAATATATACAGTCCGAAAACCGAATTACTCACTGTAGTGCTCAACAGAAATAGTAATAAATCTTAAAACGGAAAGAAATGCAATTATGTTCTACCTCGCTTTGCTCGTCCAAACATAAATTATTTCTCATTCTATATTAAGAAACAAAAAAAGACTAATATGGCAGGCGATACACACCAGACAGTTCGACAAAACAAAGGAAATATGTGTGAACTGGTATAAATAAAATACAAAAATATTTAATTTATAAATTCAAATTATTGGTAACAGATAACCTATTATATAAATTTTCTTTTATGTAACCGTCTTTTGATATATCTGACGTCTATCGACTGTGCACTTTTAAAAATCTTTCTTGTGTTCTAATATGAACTGCTGGAGTCGCGCCTTCGCTTCGCCAACTATGAAGACCAAATTTACTTTTATCAAGACTTGCTTGACACAAGGCATCTAAAAATAGCTCTCTTACTCTTTTATATGATATAGGTTTGTTAATTTTGCATAACATACATGTATTACTGTTTTTACTTTTTAATTGTTCTAAATACATATTCACTGGAAATCAAAGAAATATTAAATATTTTGATAATTTTAAATATTTCTCTAACATTGACACTGGACACAAGTCCGAGTTGGTTCTAGCAATACAAATAGTGTTGCCCTGTCTATACACATCAGTTTTACTACTTTCTATCATAATATCTAGATGAGAATTGGATGCTTTAATATTTGCAAGCTCGCTGAAACGCATGAACACCCAACAGCATCAAATAACATATTCTTAAGTTCTTAATAATATTCAAATCTTCATAATTATCGAAAGCGTTTTGTAAAATTTCAGACGTAAAAAAATGACTTATATTGCGCCAATCACCAGACTTAATAAATTCTTGCAAAGGTCTCCGTCACGGAGTTGAGATCAGTTGACAAATCCTATCACAGGAGATACATAGAAATCCCATCACGGGAAAACAAACAAAATCCCACCACGGGAACGTAAACAAAATCTAATCACAGAAGATTAATAGAGTTCAATCACAGGAAAATAAACTAAATCCCAGCACATGAACGTAAACAAAATCCCATTACGGGAAATAATCTATTCGATTATGAACACCTATAAAGTTAAAAGTCACAATACCAATTATGGTCTAATACAATGTCTAAAATAAACTCCCATCACGGATAATTACAATGTCTAAAATAAACAGGAAAATTAATATACAATTGCCCTCAGCTTCTGAAATCTAACCTCAGGATGAGAATATTAAATGATAATTTCTCAGCAACGAAATTCTGTTAATATCAGAGCCTTTTAGAAACAACCTGCTGGGTTTGGCGTACTCGATTACATATTTCAGGAAGTATTTAAACCTTTGGTCATTAAATTTTCACAATAAAGGCCAAACAGGTGACGATGTCCATTTCGGTATGAGTAAAGTGCCTTGACCTTTACAGGTATATAAATGTGAAATTGATCTAATTAATTTTACAGATGGTGCAATTCAACAGTTAAACTTTGTCTGCAAATAGGTCATACGTGTGTGGACTCCACACTTTATCAAAAGAATTAAAATACAAATCGGATACAAACCAATCATCAAAGTCAAAACATTTACTGTAAATATCAGCGATTTGATTTGAATTTCTACTTTCTAGGTATCCGTTCTATTTCTAGATAAATAATGAATTTTAAACAAAAAATAAAAATTATCAGTGTAAACTTTAACTAAACGAATGCTGAAACCTTGAACTGAAGATACAGTAATAAAAGCTGCCTTTAATTCTATATAAGTCGAACTTTAGAAAGCTTCTGTATTAGACCACATCTTTTGGACTACTTGATGAACAGTCTCTACTATAAAACCAGCACATGCGTAACTGCTAACGTCTGTATACACTATTTTGTGGTAGATATGTTTGTCAAAATAGATATGACAATTATTCAACCAAAAAAGCTGTGCTTTTAATGTTAAAAATAATCTTCCGTACCGCGTCCCAAAAACCAGAAGTAGCAACCAACTTCACCAAATTTCTATTCATGATTTTACAAATATTACCTAAACTAGACATGAAAGAAATAATTTTCCCGGTAACTCTAGCTAAATGTCTTGCTGAGAGTGTATAAACGTTTTTCGATGTCTTTTTAAAAACGAATAATTTTATCGATAGGAAGATCCAGAATTGAATTATGCAACTCATAAAACCAAACCAAGTAAATTCTTGAGAAGGCTTCTAAACGCTTTTCTCTTGCGGATTTAAGATCTAAATGCAAGATATCAGATAACCTTTTACAAAATTAATACTCAATGATTAAAAGCAGAAATATTGTTCATAGAAAGGTATTAAATAACCACTAGAAATTACATTGAGAACAAAATTGTTTCTTTTTAAAAATCTTTTCATAATGAAAATTTTCGTAAAGACTACCAACATAAAATGGGGTTTTATCTTTCAGTGAATTTTCATGTTCATAATCTTGCTCGTGTAAATCATAAAACTGGTACTTAACTGTTTCACTACTGCAGCTTCTCTTGGGAATATCGGCCTACTTGCCTGGGACATTGATAGCATGGAAACCAATTGTGCTCCTCATCTCTTCGATTTGATCTTTTATTCATTTGAGGCTGATTTAGTAAAGGAACTTCTAAGGAAGAGAAAAAAGAAATTAACAGTATCCTTTCACTTTGTTTACTTTACGTGTGTTTTTCTTTTTATCACTATAAACATGATGTTCTCTTAATAATTCATTTAAATTTGGTGACTATGTTGAATGCATTTATCCCAGCGAACGAGACGAAAGATACAACAGATACAGGTAAGTCTGTCTCATATCGTGACTTACAAATAGGAATTGACAATGATGGACCATTGAAAAACAAAAGATAAAAAAGCTTCCCTATTGTAAACTTTCCATTTCTATGTAGCAATATCCCAGCGATACGATATTCAAGGGGTTGTACTTCCTATCATGATTTCCTTGAGAGGGGGTTGCTGCTCACAATGAAGCTAATAAACTACGATTTAGAAGTGATACAAGTTCCTTCATTAATTTTACGAACGCCATCACGGGTTGGTGGACCGTTCAGGAAAATTTATTTCACAAATGACAACGGATATGTTCAAATTGTTTAAACTTAAATTGAAATTGAATAATCGACAAACCCGTCCTCTTTTCCCTAAATGTTACCACCCAAATTAGAATTATGAGCAGATTTATTTCAACATGATTAAAACGATGGGGGCTGCAGGTGGAGCAGAATCTGCCTACCCTTCAAAAGCACTTGAAGTCGCCACCATATTTTGTCAGGGTTCATGTTTCTAAGTCTTTAGTTTTCGATGTTGTGTTATGTGTACAATTGTATATAAGTTTGTCTATTTCTTTTTAAAACATGACATTGGTTTTTTTATTGTCAAGGTTGAATGTCCCTTTGGTAGTCTTGGCCTCAATTTTAATTCACAATTTTCTACATAAGGAAATGCTTTTACCAGGAATATGACAGTTGTTTTAAAATCATTTGATGTGTTCGAATTTTTATTTTGCTATTTGATATGTGACATTGTGTTATGAACTTTCTTTGGTATTTGTTCTACCTTAGGAATAGATTACCGTAGCTGTTTTTGGCAAAACCTTTAAGAACTTTTGGTCCTCAATGCTTGTACTTTATTTAGCCTTTTAAACATTTTTTTATTGAAGCGTCACTGATGAGTCTTTTGTAGACGAAACGCGCGTCTGGCGTAAATTTAAAAGTTTAATCCTGGTATCTATCTATGATGAGTGTTTTTACTATTCATATAACGCTGCTTTTTTAAAAATACACATATTCTGTGTTCACACAGATGATAGACTTCAAAGTAATCACACCAGGTACCAGGCTTTAAAATAAACAAACTAGATGCATCTTGTCTACATAGACATCATCGGTGTATGTCAACCTAGTTATGTCCGATGATGGACAATTCTTGTGTTTCAGAAGAGTTAGACATCGTATTAACAGAGAATTAACATTTACTAGTACTGTAGAAATATAGACTCTAACACTGTATCAAACGCATTACGATTTTTCGCCACTCGAGATAGTTACGTTGACAATAATTTCAATTGAAGCACGTGATTTGTCGAGTGGGGAAATAGCGTATTGAACAGAATTCGGAGATTGAAACTGTTCTTCTTAAAGATTTTAAGACTTTATTATGAAATTCTTTTTTACAGATCTTCAAAAAATCTGTTCTATATAGGTGATGTAATCAGACATGGTCGTTTTTTTTTCTTGTCGTCAAAATAGCGTCTTCAGAGGAAAGGAAGACATGACACACGATAATCGAATGTTTACCAATAAAGATTTCAGATCAAACGACCCATATTTTGGATTATATAAAAGATTAACCGGTCAGAAAAAGTATGATCATGTTAGAATGACAGAAATGGTATATAATGCCAGCATCGAATTGTTACTTGCGTGTATGCATATGACTGTACCTTCGTACATGAAAAGTCTATAGAAGTGTTTTTTACCAAGTGTTTTTATGAAGTTATATAAGAAAAATTATGATTTCTACGTCACGCACACGTTTCGAAACAAAAGACTCAACATTTGTAATCGAACCAAAACAGTTGAATAGTAAAACCAATAAAGAATGTTAAGCGAATAAAATTATACAATTCTTACTACAAATCTGACTAATGTCAATAGTTGGAAATACAAAGGACGTTGATTAATTTTTACATTTCATATTTACAAAAAAAAAGATATATCTTTACACATAGTTCCTTGATGAAATGTATTCCGAAAGGTGATCATTACATCGATAACTTTCAAGGACGAATTCATGTAAATGTTCAATAAGTTGAGATGTACCAGTCATGTCAATAAATAGTCGTTTTTAGTGATAGCGTTATCATTTTTCATCGACTTATGCGTATATCTTTTGTATCAATGTTCTCACTTCAACTGCAGTTAAATTGTAAAAATATAATAACAAGATTTTATGTTCTCTGTCTTTTTTGTATCATTGATACACAAAAGCAGTGGGCATGAAGCTTTATGCTGACAAAAAATGCATTTAAATTTTAATGAAAATGATAGTGAAGCCAGCACAAGATTTGTATGTACTGGTGACGTATACCATCTGACAACTGAGACCTTCATCAGCTATATCGTATACACGCGTGTCCTGTTTCAAAGCATTACACTACTTGGTTTTTTTAATTTTATCATGAAGTATATTCATATACAGTTTTATATGCCTGAACAAGAATTAGAGTTAAAATATTCCATGTGAAAATAGATAAAATATACTTAAATTTTATCGGACATGTTTATGAATTATGCATATGATTCAACAATTGATGTGACAAAATGGACAAAACTTTAAAGGCGTTTGTTCTTGATTTAAATATTTTATTTAAACAATTGAGATTATAACTTATGTTTCATGTGAATGTTCTTATTCTGCCATTCTTTTCATAATAATTATTTTTTCCATTAAATTATATTAGTAAAAAGTAAAATAACAAAAATACCGAAAATTCAAAACGGCAAGTCAGTTATCGAATATCAAAAACAAAAGATGAAACACATAAAACGAATGCAATTGTCATATTTCTTAAGTCGATCGGTAAATGATACCCGTTATAACTTTATTACAAAAAGTGCAAATATAGTACATGTAAACACAATTGACAAGAAACATAATACATGATAAATGTTTTAAACATATAAAATCATTTGTTTTAACTGTATCATGAGTATATGATAAAAGTGCCAGTCTATGCATTTTCCTGTTTTTTCTGCAAAGATATGACCTTTTTCACGCATGCACCTTTATATATAAAAGCATACATCAAATTCATAAGTGGCTAATGACATTCTTAGAGAGGCTGGTATAAACATATTTGTCGTTCTTTTGGATGTAAGTTATTATTAGCAATCCCGTATATATTTACGGAACTTTGATAAAGGTTGTAAAAGAAGCATGATGTCTGATTTCTTATTGCAAGGAACGTCCGAATAATAAATACAAAAATACTTCTGAATGGATTTACCTTCTTGCAGTGACAAATAAAAAAAATCCTACACCAGATACACTTTATAACAAACTATTGTTACTTATCGCGGTTCATTAACTTTATCCAAACTGTTTTAAAAGCTTCCATACATCTCAAAAATCAAGAGAGTAAATTCGGTTCATATAAGAAAAAAGTAAAATCACAAAAACTGAACTCCCAGGAAACTTCAAAAAGAAAAAGCCCCTGATCAAATAGCAAAATAAAAATCTCAAAAACATCAAACGAATGGATAACAACTGTCATATTCCTGACCTGGAACAGACATTTACTGATGTAAAAAATGATGGACTTAACCTGATTTTATAGGTAGCTTAACTTCACACTTGTATGACAGTCGCATCAAAGTCCATTATAATGACAACGATGCGCGAACAAAAGCACCTGAAAAATGTGTCAGTCCAACACGTCTTTAAATGATAATTGGTACATTATATACTACTGTGGATTCATTATTATACGTTGGATACCAATCTTCGTGGATATCGGGAGTACAGGTGAAACAGGACACTAAATGTACAACGAAGAACAAATTTTCTATAGGCCTGTTTGCAGACTTCGGCAAAACCACGAATTCAAATATCCACGAACATGCCAGTTTTCCTCAAATCACGAAAATTTATACCCACGAAAATAAATGGATCAACAGTAAATATATTTTATTGAATTCAGACAGCATGATTATAATTTTATTTTAGATTTGGTCAATTAATTAAGTTTTAAGTCTTTTCATAAGTACATTTAAAATTGTTTTATCATTAAGATTTTCAAAAGTGTACTCAGACCAATGTTTAGATTCTAAAAAAAAAAACCCAGATCCATCAAATTAAGGCAAACTGATGGGTATACGTGAATTACTTTTTATCAAGAATTCACATGGGTAATAAAGTACAAAATAAAAAAAATATTCGTTTTATCATTTAGTTATTATTAATTCACGTGAACACACATATATGTATGTAATTGAACAATACTGAAATTTTTGCAATTTCTTTTTATAAAATGGGTTGATTTATCGCTTTATGTTTAATAGGTATTTATTTAAAAACTCTTTGTTTTAGTATATCACTGTACTGATGTAATGCATTGACTTTATGGGAATAAATATATAGTAGTTTTATTATTAAGAGTTTCCGTTGTACTAATAATAAAAATGGTTTTGACGTATTGCAAACTCATTAACAAATCATTTCACTAGTTTTAATTTGTAGTAACTATATCCTATTACATAGAATTAAATAATAATGACATTTTGTGATTCTTTGGAGACATACTTTTGAAATGAATCCCACCCAAAAGATCATAATTCATCTATTTAGTTGATGAATTCAGACAACAAGATACATTTTATAGATTTTGTTTCTGCATTTTTAAAGCCTTCATGTACAAATCCATAGTATTAAGGATCAATCAAGTAGCATCTAATAAAATCATTTGATTAAAATTTCTTGTGATAATTTCATTCCATATACTGAATTGTCTTTTGTTTACCTAATAGACAATACACAATGTATAAAACGATTACAGAAGCACAATAGTAACCTAGGGCAACGAATCCCCTATATTGGCCCTAGAATTTCAAATAAAGTAGAGCAAATTTAAAAAGCGATATTTACAATCTAATTTATGCAATTCTTGGTAAAAATGACGCTTATTTCTGTCTTATATTTGTTTATAACAATCGGGTGATGTCAACTTCCAATTATCAATTTCTCATTTCTTAGCAGTAACATTCCCTTTGCCCCTTCGTATATATGGTGTTCACACTAGACACAATAGTACAGAAGACACAACAAAGAAAACTAAAGACTAAGCAACACGAACCGACCAAAAACAGGAGTGATTTTAGGTGCGCCGGAAGGGTAAGCAGATTCTACTCCAAATGTGGCACCTGTCGTGTTATTACAAATCCGGTAAATAGTCTTATTCGGTAGGACACATTCATGGAAAGGGAAGTTATTGTAGTTACGACATAAGGAACATATCGGATATCATCTGTGAAACGGTTATTCCGTAACGGTCAACCAACTCGAGATGGCGTCCGTAAAATTTACGAAGGGATGATTTCAACTTCTGCATTTTGAACTCTTGGTGTGATAGCTTCCTTGTTAGCAGCAATTCTCTATCAAGGAAATCAAGATAGGAAATACATGCCCTGGAATATCGTATGGATTGGGAGATATATACTCCGTACATACACAGCTACTTTTGCATAGGTACTAGTTCTGTACTAAAAAATGCAGTACTGGGAATTTACTTTTTATACTTAGTACTATTTAGTACTATTTCTTTACTTTAAAACTATTGTTATATTGAGGTACTGATCAGTCAGGGGCACTACTTAAACAAGTAGCATTTAAAATTACCTATACAAGTATTATTGAAAACGAGGCTGTTTTAAATATTACTTTATAAGTTACTTTTCTAAATATAATTTTTATAGGTGTCCAACTACAAAGAATTTACTAGCTTTAACAAATTTTCTCGGTCATCTGGTTATTTTTCCCATGCAATATAAAATCCAATCTTTCTGAATCACTAATTGCCTTTCTGATGCACGTATCTTTCATATCGACGCTTTTAGGTCAAAGATTGGTCTCTTGGGACTATCAAAATATCATTTTCCTCAAAAATCTTGAAGGTAGACAGATATAAATAGATAGAAACTTGTGAATTAATTAAGACTTGAAGTTATTTATAATTTGTAACCCAAAACAATTACATATGTTCCTTAAATAAGTGTTATTGCTAATTCTTTCAAAGATGTATAAAATAACTTATTCAAGTAATATTTTTGTCATTATTTTTAAAGTAACCCTTTATTTCTATGCTCCTCTTAAATCTAATAAATTCTTCATTTTATGATATAAAATACTGTAAAAATTCATGAAAACTACATTTAGTCCATGCTTCTATTGAAATTCAAAATAACTCAATTTGTATTTTTTTTTTATAAATTACCTAAATAAGTAACTAAAAAAAATTACTTGTCTAAGTAATGCCCCTGACTGCTGATATCGTACAGTACTTGATTTGTACTAAATATGTTGGTACAAAAAAGTACTGAAATAATACTATATTCCATGTTTGAAAATCAGAACTCCAAGAGATTTTGAGTAGAAAAACTTTCAAAATGCTGAAAATGTAACGGTAGTAACTAAAAATCTGTAGTACCTAAATTTCAAGTACGAATAAAGTACTGTAAAATACAGTTACCTAAATATTTTTTTGTATTTACTTTTTATTTTAATCCGACCTTCATTGTCAATTTCTAGATGTAGTTCCAAGATATGATGCAGACTTAACTGTATCTTAATGTATATATATGAAGGTAAAAAATGGAAAATACGAAGAACAAATTTATATCAGAATATTATTAGAATAGTGCAATTGTATGGATTTGTTGGCAAATAGTTATCAAAGATACCAGGATTATAATTTAGTACGCCAGACGCGCGTTTCTTCTACATAAGACTCATCAGTGACGCTCATATCAAAATATATATAAAGCCAAACAAGTACAAAGTTGAAGAGCATTGAGGATCCAAAATTCCAAAAAGTTAAACTATTGTGCAGAGATATGCAAAGTTACATATTTACATTATTCTGTGCGTGGTTTTCTTACTGGCAGTTACTCTTAATTTCAATTTTAGATTTAATCGATTTATTGTCTTAGAAAGGAATTTAGCACATGCTTCTAACCTGCAATGTATAAGCTTATCAATTGTGTTTGTTGATTTTATCATATTCCTGTAAACATGTTTGCGAATGAACGATCAACAAGAGCAATTGTTAGAGTAATTGAAAGACACGAGCATGTTCAAAACAACCAAGAAGAGGTTGACAATATACATCAAATTTTTTTTGTACTCGGCTACTGATGACATGAATGAAAAAATAACTTAAAGAGAAAGAAAAACAAAAATCAATCAGAAAAATGGCAGACGTAATGGGAAACACTGGTGAAATAAAAAAACCAAACTTTGACAAAACGTAATGAAAAATACACTCTTATATTTGCAGTGTAAAGACAAATCTAGAGAAAACTACTTTTGCGGACAGAGATTTAAAAAAAAGCAGGAAAAAATATGATAAAAGAGTTAGACAAATAGAACGACAATACAAGGCAAGTGAAAAAGACTGTATTTCACATCTCAAAACAAACAAGTCTACGAAATGTTAGAGCTTTATTAACAAACATGGCCCAACTGTAGAAGGACAAGACATAGATTGTGTAAAATCAGTAAATACTGTTCTAGCACCTGTACAGGAAGTTTTATCTAGCTCTAATTGTATAGTTTTATTGTTGATATTCACCCCATATGTATCAAGTGTTAGATTCGTTTTATTTATATTACAGAACTTTCTTGGTAATCCTAATCTGAAGATTTTATGACGAAGTAGCATACTAAACGACAACATTATTTTTTCATTTACCTGTGTAGAATATGAAACCGGTTTATTTTCAAAAGCTATGATTTTCTCAAAATTGTTAAATATTTCATAGTGGTATCTTACCATAGCTTTGTTTTAACTTGTTTATTTACTTTTGACCTTAAATATTTATCCCTATTACTTTTATAAAATAATTATGTATTTGCATTCAGGTATCGCAGATCCAAATTATTCGTTCATAGTGTGTTAATTTACGTTTTTTTATTGAGTTACGCCTTCCAATTGATATTTCATCGTGTGTTTTTCTATGTTGTGATGTTAAACTATTGTTTCAGAAAAAGGGAGAATGTTTGGTACCACTAAAACGTTTAATCCCGCTGCAAATGTTTGCACCTGTCCTAAGTCAGGAATCTGATTACACTAGTTGTCGTTTGTTTATGTAATTTATACGTGTTTCTTTTTTTTTATATAGACCGTTTGTTTTCCCGTTGAATGGTTTACTCTATTAATTTTGGGGCCCTTTATAACTTGTTGATCGGTGTGAGCCAACGCTCTTTGTTGAAGGCCGTACCTTGACCTAATATGGGTTACCTTTATAAATTATTATTTGGATGGAAAGTTGTCTTATTGGCACTCATGCCACATCTTCTTATCTATCTAAAGACAAAATATAACCAAATCAAGTCAGTGACACTCTTTGAAAATACTTGTAAGCTTTTAAAAGACTGGGAAAATCAACTAGACAATATGATTACTCATACTGATAATATATTGCCACATAATACTGATGACGAATACTCTAAATTTTACATTGAACACAGAAATAAATATGGAGGAACTAAATAATGCTCTAAAATCAGCAAAATCATGCAAAGCAACAGGAATAGATAATATTCCAAATAAATCTTACAATACGAGAGTTTATAGGAATTACTTTTGAAACTCTTTAAACCATGTTTTGGCAATGACCCTCTCCCAAGTATGTGGGTTCTAAGCATTATACACCCACTACTCAAGAAATGGAAATACTTCTTCTCGATCCATAACTGTCATGTCTACTGTAGTAAAAGTATTAAACAATATAATGTGTACTATAACAATAGAGTACTTAGACGATAACGAACTTCTCTGTAATAAGCGCAGAGAGAATTTAGAAAGCTTTGCCCGTGTATAGAACACATTTATACACTCTATACAGTCTTACGAAAAAGAATAGCCAAAAACCTACCTACATTTGACTCTGTTAACTATGACCTACTTTTTTTTTTAATTTTGAGTATTGGACAATCTTCAAATTTGTAAAACCCATGTACAAAAGTCTTCACAGGTGTGAGAAAATAGACAAACAAGCTACTGTTAGGTTCTCTGTCGAACATGATGTTAGACAAGGTGATAGCCTAGCTCTGCTATTTGCTGTTTTTATAAATGACATTCCACATGATATCAAAAGTTTAAATCTTGGGATTAATAATGATGAGCAGTTGAGCATATAAACGTATACTGATAATATACCCTCTTGCAGAAACTGAAGATGAGCTACAAGACATGTTGAATACTTTGAATACTTGGACTAATCTGTGTCCTCTGGAAGTGAATCATGACAAAACCAAAATAATGAAATGTCGAACACAGTGAATGACAGAATCTTCAAATTAGGGGAGCAAAACCTCAGTCTTTGTAGCTCATACTAATATCTAGGCTGTGATGTGAATGACTCAGGGAACTTAGAATAGAGTATTAAAGTACAATTATTGAAAATCATTTTAGTATGAAAGGCCTTAGCTTTGCAGTATTTAAGAAACCTTATCTCAATACTGTAGTTCTAGTTACTAGACTATGCATCAGCATTGTGGGAACATACAAATATGGACCTTAATGACAACATAAAGCAATAAGAATATTCTTGGGAATCGGGAAAAGGACCCTCTTACCATATCTCACTGGGAAAATGTGTTGTCTAGACGTAGAACTAAGACGTCAAATTAACATGATACGATTATAATTGAGATTTATTAGAATGCAGGAAAGCCGATTACCGAAAAAGATATGTTTATGGGACAGACGGAGTAGTCACCGGAAAAGCTGGTCATTTTAAGTGAAGTCAATTTTGAAAAAATGTAATCACAATACTATCAAGAAATAAATTAATATTAGAGTGAAAGCTTTAATAGACATTGTTATGGAATAACTAACATATATAGGGTCAGAGAAATGGAAAACTAGTGTGAACGGGATGCCGTTAGGACATATATTAAGATAAAAGAAAGTTACTGTCAGGAACAAATTATTAACAAAACTATGTACTCAAAGCATCGATCTGTCATTTCAAAGCTCAGAAGTGGTACATTTTCTATAGAAAAAGAAAGGAGTCGCTACCGCCAAAAACCTATGACAGAAAGACTCTTATAAAGCATGCATTAATCAAGCTGTTGAGGACGAGATGCAATTCCTGATTCAGTGTCCTGCTTATGCAACCGAGAGACAAAAAAAAAATTTCAACGGTTAAAGACAAGCTGAACATACACAATAAGACGATGATGAACTGTTGTTATTGCTGTTAATAACACCAGACACAATTTGCGATGAGGCTAGCTTTCTACCGGTAGCTTTGGACAAAAGATACAGCGTATCATAATCATAACAGGACTATGAAGTGTTCAGTGAAACAGTCACTTTTTGTAAATTAACATTTATAAAAACTTTTTGTGAAATTATGTTTATTAGTATATAGGTTGTGTATGTAATTTTTCTATATTTGATTACATCCAAAGCATTTTCAACTACTAAATGTTTAAAAATTTGAAGAATATTTAATTTTTTCTACCTGAACCTACGAGAATAATTCTACACGATCATGGTGATTTTATCCAAAAATTAAAGTTGATCAATATATAAATACTTATGTGTATCTTCTCAATTATTAGTTAAATGTTTCGTCAGTCAGTGACAAAAAATTCCCTAAAAAGTTACTTGACATTTTTATTCAAACTTGTAACTTTCACATATACTTGACTTTTGAGAAAAGTATATATAAACTCATCAGTGACGCTTGAATTCCAAAAAGTTAAAAAGGCTAAATAAAGTATGAAGTTATAGAGCATTGATGATCAAAACTCCTAAAAGTTTGGCCAAATACAGCAAAGTTAATACATTCCTCTTGTTATTGACTGCTCCATAGGCTTATATGCAAAACAGCGGATCTTTTAAAATAAAAAAAATTAAAATGCTACATTGTTTCTCGTTTCTCGTCTTTTATATAGAAAAGGCCGTTGATTTTCCCGTTTGAATGGTTTTACCACTAGAGTTCTTTTCGGGACCTTTATAGCTTGCTGTTCGGTGTGAGCCAAGACTCCGTGTTGAAAATCGAACTTTGAACTATTATGGTTTACTTTTATAAATTGTGACTTGGCTGGAGAGGTGTCTCATTTGCACTCATACCACATATTCGTATATCTATGCTAGTTTTCATTGGAAACCTCAATATAAATGGGTGCAGATGCAAAAGTGTGTATTTGGTTTAATCAAATTAACTTTATTGTGCATCAACCATGATTTGCATTTTTCAGCAAGGACTCAAAGTGGATTTGTAACCATTGCAACGAGGAGAGAAACGTTTTTTTTAGATTCTGCTTGTCCCAATTTTGTAGGTGGTTACAGAAAGATGCTATTGATGAGCCAGGGTGTTTTCAAAGAACGATTTGTCCTTCTTCGAGACGTCCATCAAACCAACCTTATAGATTATGATTCAGTGTCTGTCACACTTCAAGAATTACACAGGTTGGAATTGAGTTTTAGATTCGTAGTGCTCTAATTGATTGTCGTTTATTCAGTTTATTTTTTTCCTTTTATATTCTTTGTACTGTTCTGTTACTTTTGGTAGTAAGTCTATTGACGTAGCTCAATATTTGTACATTCAGCTTTTGGATGTTGTGTTTCTTATACAGATAAGTCTTGAAGTGTAATTCGGAGACATGACGTTTTATGATGATGATTTAATTTTGTAAACCTCTTCATTTATATTTCATTTACATTTTGTCTTGTCAGAGATGTGTATTTGTCACTCTTCCATGTCATCAGCTTTGCAGTAGTCAGAATGTTAGTGATGACATGATCTATAAATATTAGATGTCAGATATTGTCCGTGTATAAGTTAAGAAATTCTAGAGAAACAAAGTTTTCAACTCCCTACGGCACAGTTGACCATATATTGAATTTGCTATTAGTTTGGTCATATATGTCTTCAACTGGTACGATTTAACCTTCCAAACGCTTAATATATGGTTTTTGATGAATGAAAATCAAGAACAGCACATCGGAGGCATGCACGTTTCATTGTAATGTTTAATTTCTTTTTTTTTTAACATGTGTAGCTACAAAATTGTACTATCAACTACAAAAAACTTTAGTGTTGCCGTCTTGGCCAGTTTAATTAATGTTAGGTGGATTTTTTTTGTCAGTGTTTTTGTCTATCTTTGGCGAATAACTCAACACATTTGCAATTGGCTGCTGGACCCAAGTAATATTATGTTAATCAATTTTTGTTTGTTTAGATCCCTCACACAATTTTAAAAAGATAACGCAATTTCTAAGAACTGCCAAACAAATTGGGGATTTAGTTTGAACGTAGTTGGGAATATGACAGTTGTTCTTCCTCTCTTCATTTGAATGGTGGGTAGAGTCTCGCGTTTGATTTTGTCAAAGTAACTGTACTTAACTCTTTTTGAATTTTCCTTTGAGTTAGGTAATTTTGTTGATAACTTTTTAACAAACAGTTTTACATAGATAAGCCGTTAGTTCTCTCGTTTAAATTGTTTTATTTTGTCATTTCGGGGCCTTTGATGGCTTACTATTCGGTTATGCTTTGTTCATTGTTGAAGGCTGTACGGTGACCTATAGTTGTAAGTTTTTTTTATATCATATTGGTCTCCTGTGGAGACTTGTCTCATTGGCAATCATACCACATCTTCTTTTTTATTTTTAACCTCATTTTATATGACTGTTAAGGGCCTGAAATTGAGTAATGTGTCATATTTGTTTATACTGTGACAGCTTAGTATACGGTATTAGTTTTGCTGAAGACCGTAGGTTGACATGTAGTTGCTTACATCAACGTCAGTTAGTCTCTAATGAATAAAAGTCTCATAGCCAATCATAAAATATTGTAACTATCGTTATTATGTTTCGTTTAAAATATAGCATACATGCCCAAACGATGAACACACGTTTTCAATTGTTATCCCGTAAATTGATGGAAAGATCCCACTTAAAACTACGATAGATGAAATAACTGATTTGCTAAAAGACGAGTCTTTTAATTTGTGAATCACATTTATTTATTAATATATCAAAAGGTCAATTATAAACAATATTTAGAAATTTTCAAAGAATCAACAAATTGTATTGCGAAAAAAAATCAAAAAAAATCAACTTCCTTATAAAGAAGAACAAATAAAAAATTACAATACCATATCAAACATAAAGAGAGGAACCCTCAACAAAATGGCTAATACAAAATTAACAAATTACATTGGAAAACAAAATAAACTAGAGACTCTCAAGAGCCTGTGTCGGTCACCTGTATTTACTGATGTTTTGAAAATCATGTAAAATAAGGTTAAAATCATAAATAATAGTTTTAGATATAAGATATTATAAGTTACTATAATGATATCTAAGATAATACATGTAACAAAAAACTGCAAAATTTCCGTAAAATTACTAACTCAGGGGCAGCAACATAACAATGGGTTGTAGGACTCGTCTGAAAATTTCAGGGCAGATAAATCTAAATCTAAATACGAAACACAATAAAATACAAAAAACACTCAACTTCCATTTAAAGAAGAAAACATAAAAAAAACAATACCATATCAAACATTATGAGAGGAATCCTCAACAAAATGGTTAAAACAATTAACAAATAAACAAAATGGTTAATACATAATTAACAAACTGCATTGGGGAAAAAAAGCAATCATAAAAATAAAATATTACACATGATGGAATTGTTGAAATAAAAGCAAATTGTGTCCTGCATATACAAATAATAGATAGACAAAGCATCATTGACCCTAAAGCCTATTTTATAATTTTTCTATTTACTTCATTATTTTAATTTTTATTGATATTTTTTGTGTTTACAAAATGGTATATAGATATAGATACATACTTTGTTACAATACATAAGTGATTAAAAGCATTGGCATTAATAGTTAATATGTGACTAAGAAATACTAAAAATTTACAAGTCTACCATGTTTATATACAATATATGATACTACATTAAGAAAACTTTGGAGCTTATCAAAATATACAATGATATTCAAAATAGATTCATGTAAGCAGCCTACTGAGATTAGTTTTTTTTTCTGACATTATACCAATCTTACCTGAAGTATCAGAATACGCACCACCACAAAGTAGCTATAGGTCAACAATACAGTACGGTTAAATACATACATCTAAATATTAGACGTAACAGTAGTTAAATGTGTATTTATCGCGAAATTGATATGTATTAATCAAATTCAACACATTTTATCCGATACAAGCTATTCTATTTTGTTTTTATACACACCATGCACAAGTTTACACTTTTTTTGTTACTAAATCAGCAATGCAGTCGTTTTATTCAAATATATAAAGTGTAAAGGCTGAAGTAAACCATAAAATGGAAAATGTGCAAAATATGTGCAAGTATCGTACGTACTACATGTAAGCTATCAAAATGACAACTATGAAATTAATTGTAAAGTATTACCTACGTGAATAAATTGTGTCACAGATGTATACTTAAACTTGTACTTACCTGTAATATATTTTCTCCTGGTAAAGAATTCGGTTTACAAATACCTACGAAAACTTCCTAATATGATTTCAACAACATTTGTATTACTAGTAATTAAAAAAACGTTCATATTCGAAATTAAAGAACGACAGTTTCTTTCAACAGCAATTGAAGATAAGTGTGACATATATATTTGTGCAACAATACCGGGATATTTTATTGCATGACAACAGAGAAAAACATGACTGTTCAACAAAAAAGCAATCTCGGATAATTCTATCTTTAGTCACATGTACTATCCCTCTTATCATGGTCAAATATCATTTCTGATATTGTAGTATATTTTTTCTCTTTTGCAATAGATATTGGCAATTTACCTTCTCTTGTACAGATCATATGATCGGCACCTCGTTCCAAGAGAATGCGAACAGTGTTCTCATGACCGCCAGAGCAGCTCACAAACAAGGGTGTTTCCCCGTTGTCCGTGCATATGTTAACGTCCGGTTTTGATGCATTATCTTCCAGTAATAGAGTTACAATTTCTGTATAACCTTGGTAGCATGCTATATACAATGGTGTTTTCCCAGTGGTTGTACATTTATTGACGTCTATGTTTTTGCAAGAAAGCAGCGTTGAGACAATATTTAAATTTCCGTGATAGCATGCTCTATACAAAGGCGTTTCACCAGCTTCTGTATTTCCATCAATCTTATTTTTGTTGGTATATGTACTGTCGTCTTTGTTTGTATAACCTTGGTTGCATTCGATTAACTGTGATTTTGCAATGGTTGTACATTTATTGACATCTATGTTTCTGCATGTTATCAGCGTGGAAACAATGTTCAAATTTCCGTTATAGCATGCAATATATAATGGGGTTTCACCAGAATCTATACTTTTGTTAACATCAATTGTTTCAGCTGTAATCTTAATTAATGTCAGCACGATCTCCTCAAAGCCTTTTTCACATGATGCAAATAATGGTGTCTCACCCCAAAATGTTACTTCATTGACATCTATTTTTCCGGTTTTCAGGAGTATAGATACAATATCTTTGTAACCCCGTGCGCAAGCAGTGTACAAAAGAGATTTGCATCTATTGAAATCTATTTCTGAAGCTTTATATTTCAAAAACAACGAAACTATCGTCGTATGTCCGTTGCGACAGGCTGCATAGATCGCTGTTGCATCATTCTTTGGACATACTATGTTCACATCAACATTTTGTGTTTCAGATTGAAGTAACAGGGAGACAACATTTGTATGACCTTTATCGCACGCAGTGTATAATGCTGTTTTCCCCTCATTAGTGTATTCATTTACTTTTATTTCTTTGTTTTCTAGTAAGAGGCGAACTGTATTATCATACCCCCTTTCACTAGCAATAATCAATGGTGTTACGCCAAAAATACTGCCTTTGTTGATATAAATAGGATCAAAACTATATTCTAGCAATTTGGAAACAATGTCTCTGCAATCTAGAAAACAGGCTTTATAAAGGGGAGTTTCTCCGTCGTTCGTGGAAACGTTGACATCTATTTTTGTCTGTTTCAACAACATTAATACGATGTCGAAATTCTTTTGGCAACATGCTTCATACAGAGGCGAAAAGCCATCTTTGGTACACTTATTTACACCAATTTTGCTACTCGTTTTTTGTAATAAAAGAGCTACAATATATCCTCGATTCTGGGCACATGCAGCATATAAGGGTGTTTCGCCTTCTTCAGATTCTTTATTGACATCTATTCCTTGTGCTCCCAATAACATAGTGACAATTTTTTCATGTCCACCAGCACAGGCCATAAACAGCGGTGTTTTACCATTTTCTATACTCTTATTAACATTTATTGTTGAAGATAGTAAGAGCGATACAATTTCCGGGTAATTTTTCCAGCTGGCTATGTAGAGGGGAGAACCACCAGTATCGTCACAACTGTTAACATCAACTTTGTTTTGCAAACACCAGTTTGCAAGTTTTTGGTATCCAGTATGACAACTAACTACCAGTGTTGAACATGTAGTTTTGTTGTCTTTTACAGCTGCAAGCTGTAATTGCGTTGTTTTGTCAAGCGAATGTAAATGATTTATAAAAAGGTCTGCAAAAAACGGATTTTTCATATTCACGTTTTCAAAAACATCAAATACCTCTCCAACTTTCCAGTGTTGAATTATTCTTTCTATGTACTCACTAATACAAGATTCGGGACAATTCAGTATACCTGTATCTTGTATAAGTTGAAGTACACTTTTATGCAACTTCATCGAAATGTCTGTAGTAGACTGTTTTCTATCTTTTGATATTACAACAATCAATCGTTTAATACTGCTGCTGCTGGCATCACGGAGCAATGTGCGAAAATCAGTTTCTGTGATCTTGTTCATGAAAGCTATTAACATTTCATTGAAATGGATATTTTGCTGATTTCTGTTGGTTTGTAAGTACTTTTCTATGTCATCCGCCCTTATTAAGTCTGTGTAAACTTTTTCGATGTATTTTTGTAAGTATTCGTCAGGTATCAAAATGGAAAATTTGTCAATAGGACTCCCTCTTTCGTTTACATTTTTTACAAATACAAAAATGCTTGCCACAAAATCGGCACTGGCATTTTGAAGAAGACTTTCAATCTCATCTATTGGAATTTGGGCCATGTATGCAGATAGTCCGTCATTAAAAGCTTCTTCTATTTGATTTACATTATTGGATATGCACTGCTCTACATTTGTTGAACGTGTCATGTCTTTGAACACTCTTTCAAAATACGTATGCACGTAGGTCTCAGGTATTTGGACAGTAAATGAAATTCTACTTTTGACGCTTACTGTTGGCGTGATTGCAATTATTCGGGATATGAAATCAGAACTAGCTGTGCTTATAAGATCTTCTATTAAGTCTTTATTAAAGAATTGTTGTCTTGTGTAAGAAATCAATCTCTTTCTGAAGTTGTCATTCTTCATATTCTTGTTATTTGATAAATAATTCTCGAGATGAACAGATGTTGTAATGTCGCGAAACACTCTCTTTATATACATCAGCGTCATTCCATCAGGGATTGTAATCAAACAGTCTTCATAGATTTGGTGAGAGTTTACTTCAGGGTTCTCAGCACATGCAATGGGGTTCTCTGCAACAGATAGTCTCTCACATACCAACCCTTCACTTGCGTGCATTATTATGATATCTAGCAGTTTCTCTTCAGCAGCCATATGTAAAGCTAAAAAATCAAACATTTTTGCATGTGGGGCACAATACGATTGATCGCGTTTAATGACAAAAGTGCCAGTAAGTTTATCTAGTTCAGATTGTATATCTTTACCTGTAATATTTGTATTCAATTCACATTTTTGCAATGTGTAATATATCATCTTTTCATGGGAAGGGTCCTTACCTTCTAGTGTTGACACTTCAAGGTTATCATTGGAAATAACAAGCAATACAAGAGCACAGAACCGCAACTTACCTTTGTTGTTTTTTCCATTTCCCCTTTTAAGGTTGTGTAATTCTACCGCTAAGAAAGAAAATGGATTTTCTAGAAATGATTGCAAACAGAAATCTGATTTATCTTTGTTGTCATAATATAATTTACACAAATATGGAAAGCATTCGTATTTAGATAAATGTCCTTTTGCTGAGACAGCAGCCTCCTGAAAATACGTTTTAGCAAGCTCATCTACCTCCATATCTGTCAAATTATTACCTTTCGAAATGAGGTTACATTCATTTTTAAACAGTGATAAATCAGTTGACTTTATATCCTGAAATACCTGAAGTCTGCAAGTAGCTATTAATTTACAGTTGCCATGTTCTAATCTGTATTGTATGTCGTTCTCTAGATTTTTCCACTTCTTTATTTGTTTTTTGTCACCTGTATAAGTACCACACAAATCATCTATCACATATAAAGTTTTCCGACCACTTTTGTAATACTGTTTAATGTCGTCAGGTTCACGCAAAAATATTATAGTATAACTTTCATTTTCTAATTGTAAGGCCACGTGTCTTACAGAAGCTGTTTTTCCGACTCCCGATGGACCAGAAACAACTAAGCTCTTACATGTATGATCTTTGATAAGTGAATGTATATGTTCACTTCCTTTTGTTTTAACAAAATAAATTCCCTCATACATCCATTGGTCTAGGTAATTCTCCATGAAATCTAAAAGTATTAAATAAAATAATTTTAATTGATGAAATATACATGATATAATACAATCTGCTTTTTTCAAAATTAATTTCTATTGATTTACTAGTTGATAGTTCATGCTACAAACAGCACTGTTTCCTAACGGTCAGGTTGTATTTTTGAATGAAACAGAAGTTCCTAAAAAGAGCAGAAATTGGTTTTTGTATTAATTTGAAAAATATGATTCGGTGAAGTACTAGTATATGGTATTGTTTTGCTTCAATATATAATGGTCATCGTACATAATGGGTAATTGACACACATTTTCAAATCAATGATGTTAATCTCAATTTAAAAAAAAAATCATTTACAGAATTACAGGGCGACATCAGTTAAAATTGAGAAACGAAAGAATACCAAAGGGACACTCAAACTCAATTGTGGACAAACAACTTACAATTCAATGTAAAAAATATCGGAAATCGATCAAAAAGAAACAACTTACAACTGACGGGATCGCATCATTTCTATATGATTGAGACCGAGTGCGACCTCGGCATAATCGTTTCTGATATGCATGAATTACCCGTCATGTGTATTTACGATAAGTCAAGATTTCACAATAAGTAATAGGATAGGATATGTTTAAATAGAAACCATACGACTATAATGGAATCTAGGCATCTAATAGCGGGAACATACATCGCTTGTTATAAGGTTAAGACACTATAAACAAATGGTATCGGTAAACGAATTTGTGACAACAAAACTTATATAGTGTCAATTTTGGAATAAATTTTTATCGGAATTCTGTTTTGTGTAATGAGAACACAATTGTAAATTAAGTATGTTGCCTGTGAGCATGCATAAGCGTGAATAGTTATCAAAGGTACCAGGCTTATTATTTGATACGCCAAACACGCACACCGTAACATTTTAAGTGATATATTTTTCAAACGAAATCTTTTATTCTACACGAAAAAACGTAAGTTGTTCGAAGACGAGTTATATAATCATAACAAAGAATAAATATGTATGCAATTCATATAGATTATTTATTCTAAAACGACGTTCTTCAAACGCGTTGAGTACACACCCGTGGTAAAATATGAATATATTGTTTGGCCTGTTCCGATCGTACTCCAACGTCATATACTTTTCTATGAATGAGCTACTCGACGTCATAGAACGATGACGTAGAAATATAAGCATTTTACGGGATAAAACACGCTTGTGAAACCGAAATTCATCCCAACAAGGAAACATAACTAAACGATACTAAAATGTGTTATAAGCTATTTTGTTGGTACATATTAGACATATAAATAAAATTCATATTTGAATTCAACCAAACCTATTAAATATTATTGTACATAGTTTAAGCACGTCACTTATTCAGTTTGTTCCATTCTTTTCGTCAATTGAATCGTGTGTTTATTTATGGGAAAGGCAAATATTTGTCTTCACCTAGATCGCTTAGATCCAAACGAATTGCTGTATGTGTCTATCGCTCATGGTAATATATTAAGCATAAAGTTCAAACCCGTGCTAAAATCATGATATATTCAAGCCCCAATGAATTATTTCTTAATTTGATACTTTCATTCCCACTCCGCTAGACACAGCAATAACCTTGAAAGGCCAATTCATTTATTGTGAAAAATTCCCATAAATACTACATAAGCTTCTGTTTACACTTCAATGTTTTACACTTTGATTCTACAAGTAGCTTTCTCATCTTTAACGTAAATTTTACATCATGTAGTTGAATGTTGTTTAATTATGTTTACCATCGCCTATTTCCATTCTCCTCTTTCTTATAAGCTGTCCTGCAAGAAAACAAGTGTAGTTTAAAACAAATTTAAAAGTATATGCATATTTTGAATGAAGATCACATCAAAGATTAAATAAGCCTTTACATTTAAATTTTTCTATCAAAAGTACGATCAAAGAAAACAAAATATCATTCAATCAAAGACCTGAAATAGAGTACACCATATCGCTTAACATACGTTTTAGCTGAAGACATTGGCCCCGTTGACAATTAAAGCCCCAGTCATTTAAAATTTTCTATCAAAAGTACGTTCAAAGAAAACAAAATATCATTCAATCAACGACCTCAAATAGAGTACACCATATCGCTTAACATACGTTTTAGCTGAATACATTGACCCCGTTTACAATTAAAGCCCCAGTCACATAAGACCACAATCGCACCACGCTCACTACGATCTGATTCAGATCGTAGTGAGGTCGCGGCATGAACATGAAAATGTTCGTTGTTTTCACGATGCTATTACGTCCTCATTACGACTCTACAACGATTTCGCTACGATTATAACCCTTTCTCACCATGCTCATTCTGCGACCTCACTGCGATTGTCAGAGTCTTACTACGCGCATCACGATCTCACTATGACCATATTCCTATTGCAACACAATCTTACAACGCTTTTACTGCGATTACAGCACGATCATACCACGATCTTTCTTGCTCTCAGGAATTACGTCAACATCGTTTCCATATAAATACTGTTCTATTCCATCTATTTCTCATTAATATGTAGATTTTTCGGAAACAACACAGTCATGCCACCAAAATCTACCAGACCTCGTGGGCATGGTGGTAAGGTACGGCTAGATCGAAGGAGACATAGAGGGCCCCTGATACCAGTCCTGATCCAGGAGAGATGTCGGACCGACCAATCCAACCTATTGGGCTTTGCTCATTGTTGAAGGTCGTACGGTGACCTATAGTTGTTAATTTCTATGTCATTTTGGTCTCTAGTAGAGAATTGTCTCATTGGCAATTATACCACATCTTCTTTTTTTATAAATCACAACATATTGCTGGTCCATCATTATCAAATCAATTCGCAACTCGTTCATTAACTGATCATAAAGACCAAACTTGAGTTTCTTTTCGGTAGATAACCAAGGATAAACCCAACAGGACCTGCGTCGTCTATAATTTCTTTTTCTTCTTCTTCGCTCTCTTAATAACAGCATCAGGGTCTGTTCGTTAAGATTATGTATATGCGTTAATGAGTAAAGAAGCATTACTACATGTATATGTTCTTGTGTTTCCAATTTGTCTCAAAAGGTCGTAGTCAAGTCGTAAGAAGAACGTGATGAGGACGTGTTAAAATCGTACTATAGTCTTGAACAGCGTGTTTTAAACGTGGTAAAGTCGTAGAAGAAGCGTGGTTGGGTCCAAATGAAAACGGGATGGTTGTAGTGAAGTCGTTGCATCGTCGCAGTGAGATCGTAGCGCAGTCTCTCCGACTAGAATCGCGGTTTCGCTAAGCTCTCGATATTATGGTACTGTGACCTTTGCAATCTTACCACGAGCGTATTGCGCTCTCACTACGCTTCTACTACGATCTTATTTCGTCACGATCACACCACGATTGTTTTGGACATATTCAAAATTGGATATTTTGAATATGCTTTAATCAAGTTATAGCGATATAGTTGATGTGTTGCAACATTCTTTAATTTCACTTTCAGGTACATTTATAATCTCTATCTATAGCCAGCCAAGGTCGTTAAAAACTTCCATCATCATCATAGATAATTTTCAGATATTAGATGCTAATATAAAAAAAGACGATGTGGTATGATAGCCAATGAGAAACTCTCCACAAGAGACAAAATGACACAGACATTAACAATTTTAGGTCACCAAAAGGTATGCCGTCGACAATGAGCAAAGCCTACACCTCATAGTCAATCATAATAGGCCCAGAAATGACAAATGTTAAACAATTCTAACGGCTTAATTTATGTACAAAAAATACGAAAACCAAATATGTAACACATCAACAAACGCCAACCACTGAATTACAAGCTTCTAACTTTGAAGACACACATACATACAGAATGTGGCGGGGTTAAACATGTTAGCTGGACCCTAACCTCCCCCTTACATGGGACAGTGGTGTTACAAAATAACATAAGTACGAACTATAAAAATCAGTTGAAAAAGTCTTAGCTCATCAGACATTTCCGAGCTCATCAGACATTTCAGATGGATACAAATAGAAGTACATGTAGCAAAATCACAGAGTGAATTATTTGTCGAAAAAATTAGGATTTTTATTACATTAACGTTATCATCATTTTTTTATATTCATAAATAAATATAATTTACTGTTACTTTTAAATATTTAATGCAATAAACATGATATACATATATACTGTTGAAGTGAGACTCACCTATTCTGATCATTTTTTTTTCTTCCTCGAGCACCTCTGTTCCTTTAATTGTTCCTACTAGATCTTTGCCAACATTGTCCTCTCCTAGTACTTCTAAGAAGGTCTGGTACACGTTCATACTGGAAGCTTTAGCGAAAATTATTGCCAAAAGCATTCGATTTGTTTCTTTTGTAGTTTGCTTTTTATCTAGATGTTCCTTTTCATCTGTTGTTAAAATTTCTTTAGCATAAAGATGATCTATGTATGGGTTGGCGTTTGCAATATTATTGACCAAATAGTGAAAGTTTTTTTGAAGTCTTACTGAATGATCTTCTACAGCTGCAAAACAAAATTTAAATTGAATGACAACTGTATGTATACGGAGTAAGGGAATACTACATTCATTTAAGGGTTTTTGTAGATAAGCGGAGGGCACTAATTATTGATGTATTGTTGCTTACCTAACGTACAGTGTAAATATTTCATGCATGATCAGTACGATCAGGGCTAGGATAAAATATTTTGTCCTGCATATTTTTTTAGTTGTAATCTTTAACCTGCTTTTTTAAATTTCACTCTTTTCGGTCCTGCCTTTTTTCTATTGGTTTATCCGGACTTTGTTTTCAAAATTGTAATCCGGCCTTTTTTGCCAGGCTGCTCATTCTGCCTATTTTTTCTAAAAACACCTGTACTGCCTCATTTAAATTTCATCCTAGCCGACTACCCCCTTATAAATCAAAAGATAGCTCTCTAACAAATTCCTAACTTCGGCATTAGTTTAAATGCCGATCGGAAGAAAAACAAGGGGATAATAAGTTCAATTCTCCGATCGCCCTTGAGGGTATTCATGATAAAAATTACCTGAAAATGTAAGACCAGATCTTGGAGAAAGACTGCAGGAGTATTGTTCAGGAGGGTTCATTGGATAACGTAAACTAATGATAGTTAGTGTTTGAAGATACGGCCACATAAAACATTATCCGTTATTTGCAAATATAGTAAGAAAAGTGAAATGTTCAATAGTATCTATAGGAGTTTTCAATATGGTAGTTGTTATCAAATATACCGTTTCTATGTATGTTGGTGTTTTGTTTAGTTACAGTTCAGTGTTTCTGTTGTTCAGTTGTTTTACTCTAATATTTGATGCGTTTCCCTCCATTTAAGTTTGTAATCCTGATTTCTTTTCGCTAAATCAATTATGACTATTGAGCAGCAGTATACTAGTGTTGCGTTTATCTATTTAAAGCTGTTATTTCGATTTTGTTGTATGAACTTTACCAGAATATCCAATGGAAAACTGAGTAACTATGTCTTGTGTAAAATACATCAAAATCCTGTATATATTGTATCTGTAGGGCTGGGATACAATCATATTTAAAAAATGTAACAAACACAATGATAAAAAGTAAAATCACAAAAATACTGAACTCAGAGGAAAATCAATTCGGAAAGTCCATAATCACATGGCAAAATCAAATAACAAAACGCATCAAAAACGAATGGACAAGAACTGTCATATTCCTGACTTGGTACAGTGCATGCTTGTATGAACACAGAGTTACTACATTTTATGTGTATGTGAACATGCATCAACTGATATATATTAAATCGCAAAGATGGGACAAAGTATATATTACATCTAAATATATAGTTCAAAATGGGCAAATTCAAATCATCTCGTTTGTCATTAATTTTAGTGTGCAGTTTTCTACTTCGAAAATAAAAAGTCTTTCATTCAAATGTATCCAAAGAACCTACTCATTGTATATTTTCTTACTTTTATTTTAAGAGGATTTTATATACATTCAGCTTAATAATATTGAATTGGGTTTTTGGTTTTTTTTAGGGGTTGGATTGGGTTGTGTTGGGTTTGGGGCTTAATATCTCGTTGATGTACATCTCACATTCTAGAAAAGCTTGATTTTTATCATGATTATTATCTTTAATAAATATTAAAGTCTATGTAATCTGCATTTTCATTATTATCTGTAAATACACTTTGGATTTCTTTAATGATAAACGTAAGGTCGATAAAAAGATAAGACTAACCACTTCTGTTTTTAGTTAGTCTGTAACACAAATTTGCTAAAGATTGCTGCGCACTGAAACCCATTTTATCTTAAAATGTCCCGTACCAAATCATGTAGAACAATGACAGTTCGTTTCTGTTAGTGTTGCAATGTCGTTTGTCTTTTGTTGCACTATTATAGTGTTTCTGTTGTAACGATATTTTCCTCTTATGGGTGATGTGTATCCCTCGGTTGTAGTTTCTCACCCAGATTTGTTTTCTGTCAATCGATTTATGACCTTTGAACAATGGTATACTACTGTTACCTTTATTTGGAAAATATTACGTATTTGATAACCATTATACCAAAGTATCAACAGACCTCTTTGAAGAATTTAAAATTCTTGTGAATTCTGAATAGTTTGTCAATATTCTATTCGATATTCGCCATCTAAATTTTTCTTCACTCTTTATGGTTATCAAATATATTTAAAAGGTTCTAAATCACATATCAGCCCTTTATCTAAAAACTTACCTGGTAATAAATTTTCAAATGGAATAGCTGGGACTGTATTACTTCTTTCCCTGATCATTTCTTGCAACAGTATTTTACACTGGTCAATGTTTTCAAAATCATCTGTATCTTCTTTCAGTGCCTCCACAAGAAAATAAAACGCATCATAGGGTTGACGCTTAAGAATGTACAGCAATTGTGCATTTCTTTCTGATTGTGTTGCTTGTTTGACTATTTCTTCTCTGTCTTGTGTGCTTAGGATGCATTTTGAAATAAGATAATCTAGAATGGTAGTGTCCAATGTCGTTCTCTCTGTTAATCTTAATTCAAATTTTCCAAATAATTTCGTCGATTCATCTACAACATTAAACAAAAAAACAAATACACAAGGGCATAGAAACGTTAAAGAAAGTAAATGACAAATAGAGTGTGAATGTAACACACCAAATTAGTACACCTTTTACCACTTACTTAATATAAGACAACGTCTACTCGTTTAGCGTGGCTCAGTACTTGTGCACCCCGTCAATGTGTTGTTGTGCTGTGGATATATTTTGTATTCTTGTCTTTCATTTTTGCTTATGTGCTTTGTCTATCATGCCTATAGGTGGTTTTGTTGTCCTTTGTAGAAATATGTCTTTGTTTTTACACTGACTCAAATTATATCACAGTGTTGACTGCTTTAACCCTATGCTTACCTTTCATGGATGTTTTTGTCACGCATCGCCGTTATTATGATGGATTTTTTTGCGACTGTCCTCCAAGGAAGAGGTCAAGCTAGCTATGAAACAATGTGTAATCTACATGTACCAAGTGAGTCATATGATACGAAGATGTTGTTATTAAATCGCGTTGACAAATATTTCGGCTTCACAAATAGCCTTCTTCATGTGTCAATGGTTTTAACAATACACATATATATATGTTGTGTACAAGTTATCATTTTGTACAAATTATAATTTGTACAAAAAAATTGTACAAATCATAATTTGTATTTTGACTTTGTACAAATTGTAATTTGTACAAACAGTGCCTGTACACATTATAATTTGTACAAAATAAGGCTAAATTTCACTTATAACTTGTACAATATTTTAATTTCAAATCAAATGATAAAAAATAATTCAAATTTTAATTACGAATCAATATGAAACACACTGATACCTCTATTTACAATACTATACAATAATATATAATGCTCTATGAAAAATCTACCAAATATGCCGAAAAATATCACTTTTCTGATGGTTTTTGTCAAAAATGAAAGTGGCAGCATCCGTGTTCATCCTCAACCTTTATATATGTTATGTATTATCATAAAATACAACTTACATTTCAATATTAAGGATGAACACGAATGCGGCCACTTTCGTTTTACACGAAAACCGTCTAAAATTGAACTAAAAAGCTAGAATTGTGAGGATTTTAGTAATTTAGCATGACCTAATGGTGCCAGTACCCGATATATGTGCATTGTATTGTCAAAAACTGCCCATATATATGTAGCAGATGCATTTTACTGTCCAATGAATAACTAAAAACTTACGTTTTTGCAATTTTGTAAAACTGCTATATTTTGGGGCCAAAAAGGGGTCTAACTGGACATACTCCTTTTTTCCTTAGGGAAAGTTGTAAATCTGGAATTTGTGTAACGAACAAAGAGTCACTAATTGATTCTAGTTAGTTTTTGCATAAGACTCCTGATAAATTACAAGTTATTGTCCCTACACGATATCCAAAATTTCCTACTTCTACAACAACACCTTGTATGTTCCTCGGATCGGTCGGTGCTCGGTCATATTGTGGTATTGGGATAATATTGTTGTCTCCAACAGATAACTCACTCAGTTTCTGTTTTGTATTTCTTGTAAGGACATCTGCTTAGATTTGGTGGTCAGACAATGCACGTTTTCTAGCACGAATGATTGGGGTTTCGATTTCCTCTGATACTACTTCAATAGTTGTACTTGTTGATCCAGAATCGTTCTCTATCTGATTCTACCGATTCAGCATCTGTGTTTTTATCCGTTCCATCAATATCATTTTCACTGTTCTCCTCTGAAACCTCTTTAAACACTTTCTCCAGATCTTCCTCAGTTTCAAGATTTGGCAAAAGTTCCTTGGGCAAAGAAGATGAAGATAAACCTATCTTTGGGTCAGAACCAAAAAGAGCATGATAAGGCGATTGATCAATTACTCTGTGATATGATCTATTTTTCTGAAATTGCACGAAGCGCCATTTCCTCCTTTTTGGATGAGCTTTTCAATATCTGCAACTTCAATAATATCATATTTCTTTAACAAATATCTGTCTAGTTCACTTTTCTTCGATGCCTCTTTTGCATTTTTAACTTTAGAAATTAACTCATTCAATTTCTCCCTAGTATAAAGATGGTTGTGCTTAGATGTATTATTCTCAGCAAATTGCTGAACTTCTTGATAAAATTTATCCTGTTGATCAACAATACTAGCCATTTTTTTTAACACCTTAACTTTTACTTTTGTAAATGGCCTAGTGAAAGACCAGTGAACAGGAGTTCAATTTATAACCTCAAGGCAATATAAATGAATCAATATGAATTTGAAAATAGCATTGAACAGTTTTTATAGTGGGTATCAATACATTTTTATCACAATATCCATATAATAAATTGTTGTACAAGTTATAAGTGAAATTAAGCCTTATTTTGTACAAATTGTAATCTGTACAGGCAATTTTTGTACAAATTACAATTTGTACAAAGTCAAAATACAAATTATAATTTGTACAATTCTTTTGTACAAATTATAATTTGTACAAAATGATAACTTGTACACAACATATATATATATGTGACTGTATCTTGCATTAATTTGTAGGATCCTTTACTATAGATAATTGAGCTGATCTGTGACAATAACATCTACATGCCTTATATATTATGTACGACGCTAGATTAAAACTGACGAGGAAAGGTAACACACGACCACCGAAAGCTTTAGTTTTGTGAAGCCTAGGTGGTCGTGTGGTCTAGCGGGACGGCTACAGTGCAGGCAATTTGGTGTCACGATATCTCAGTAGCATGGGTTCGAATCCCGGCGAGGGAAGAACAAAAAATTTGCGAAAGCAAATTAATTTTACAGATCTAATATATATATATATAACTCGTCTAAACATCAACCCAACAATGTTAGATCTGTAAATTTGCTTTCGCAAATTTTTTGTTCTTCCCTCGCCGGGATTCGAACCCATGCTACTGAGATATCATCACACCAAATCGCCTGCACTGTAGCCGTCCCGCTAGACCACACGACCACCTGGGCTTCACAATAATAAAGCTTTCGGTTTCCGTGTGTTACCTTTTCTCGTCATTTTTAATCTAGCGTCGTACTATATAGCTACAGTACATGATATATAAGGCATCGAGATGTTATAGTTACAGATCAGCTCAATTATCTGTAGTAAAGGATTCTTATATATATATAAAATTATATGTACATTGGATATGTTAAGTCCTAAACCGTCCTGAGTCTCAACATGTTTTTAAAATAATCAACAGATTCCTTAGCAAATACTTACATGTATCAACTTTTAAAAATGTTAACAAAATCATAAAGAAATGACAAAGACCTTTTGATGTGGAAAAGTGCACGATAAATTAAGTAATGAATAGGATTCAAAACTTTAATTTGGTAGAATTTACACTATTGCGTCGTTATATATACAATTTAAGGGCAAAATTAGATTTATATCATAACCATGAAACGTGCGCAATTATTTTGTTACATCGGCCACAGTTCCGGAGAATTGTCTTGAGTTTGCCAGAAGCGTTTTTATGATTTATTTAATTATGACTGTCTGATTATCTATTATCGTAGGTGTCTGGGGTCAATACCATTGTTCATTAGGTGTCGTCTAGACTTAAATACACATAAAACGAAGCTACTTATTTTCGAGCTCACAACCCGTAAACTTGTTTATTTAAGACTTTCAACTTTGGATAAATGTTTGACAATGTTATAAATCAAATATAATTTGAGTGAAATCGGTGAACATGAATTTGACAGCAAGTGTCCCTTTAATCTGTGGCGAATTGATATGAGCGTCACTGAGGAGTCTTATGTTGACGAAACGCGCGTCTGGCGTACTCAATTATAATCCTGGTACCTTTGATAACTATTCTGCCAATATTCCTTCACTGAACTTCAATTTACATGCCCACTTCAATATTAAATAAAGATTTCTTTTACTCACTTGCTATTAATATCACCAGTTTAATTGACATTTGTCTTTTGTGAGCTAGCACTGTTTATAATATGATGCATCGAAATCAAAAATTTACAACAAAATGAAAAACAATTAAACTGAGAAAGGAGATGGGGAATGTGTCAAAGCGACAACAACTGGATTAAAGGAACTAAAATTAAAGAAACCAAGAAGACAATGTGCAATGACTCCTGCAATGGGACAGGCGTAAACATGCGGCAGGGTGTAACATGTTTAGGATATCTCCTTTCCCTTTTTATACCTCTAGTCAAAGGCAACGTTTTGGTTGCATGAATCGCATATCAAACGGTCTTATAATCCTAACTAGAGGCTCTCAAGAGCCTGTGTCGCTCACCTTGGTCTTTGTGCATATTAAACAATGGACACAGACAAATTCACGACAAAATTGTTTTTTGGTGATGGTGACGTGTATGTAGATCTTACTGTACTGTTCATTCTTGTTGCTACAATTATCTCTATTTATAATGATCTTGGCCCAGTAATGACAGTGGAAAATATTTTTTTTAAATTTACCAAAATTTATGAAAAATGTAAAAAAATGACTATAAAGGGCAATAACTCCTTAAGAGGTTAATTGACAATTTTGGTCATGTTGTCTTATTTGTAGATCTTATTTTTCTGAACATTATTGCTGTTTACAGTTTATCTCTATCTATATAAATATTCAAGATAATAACCAACCAGATGCTCCGCAGGGCGTAGCTTTATACGACCGCAGAGGTTGAACCCTGAACGGTTGGGGCAAGTATGGACACAACATTCAAGCTGGATTCAGCTCTAAATTTGGATTGTGATTAAATAGTTGACACAGCATAGGTTTCTGACACAGAATGAATGTGTTCTAATGAACTTAAAATTTTTGTTTTCTCTTAGAGCAATTCACTATGCTGTTGAATATTAATCCTCTCAAAAAAATGTTTGAAGAAATTTTCTTTTTTATTTATGAAATTTCAAATGAGAAAAATTGAACCCAATTTTTTTAATCACATCCCCCTTTCCCTTATTCCAAAACTAATCTCAATTAAAATTTCTAATGGAGTTTGCAACAATAACTACTCATTTAAATACATCATAAAATATTAAGATGTAAAAAAACTGCTTGTTATCACTGAATGGTAAAGATTATTTTAATTTATCAGTTGGTAGTAAAAAGTGAATATACATTGTATATTGTATATAACAAAGATTTAAGTTGATTCTGGACAAAGAAAGATAACTCCAATTAAAAAAAATCTTGCTATTGCACAATATTTTGCAATTAGATATTTTTTGCTTACTATTCTGGACAAAGAAAGATAAAAAAATTTGCTATTTCACAATATTGTGCAATTAGATATTTCTTGCCATTGCGCAATACTGTGCAATTGAAAAGACTTGCTATTGCACAATACTTAATATAATAATTTTAGATCCTGATCTGGACCAACTTGAAAACTGGGCCCATAATAAAAAATCTAAGTACATTTTTGGATTCAGCATATCAAAGAACCCCAAGATTTCAATTTTTGTTAAAATCAGACTAAGTTTAATTTTGGACCCTTTGGACTTTAGTGTAGACCAATTTGAAAACAGGACCAAAAATGAAGAATCTACATACACAGTTAGATTTGGTATATCAAAGAACCCCATTTATTCAATTTTTGATGAAATCAAACAAAGTTTAATTTTGGACCCCGATTTGGACCAACTTGAAAAATGGGCCAATAATCAAGAATCTAAGTACATTTTTAGATTCAGCATATCAAATAACCTAACTGATTCATTTTTTGTCAAAATCAAACTAAGTTTAATTTTGGACCCTTTGGACCTTAATGTAGACCAATTTGAAAACGGGACCAAAAGTTAAGAATCTACATACACAGTCATGACAGTTAGATTCGGCATATCAAAGAACCCCAATTATTCAATTTTGATGAAATCAAACAAAGTTTAATGTTGGACCCTTTCGGCCCCTTATTATGTTGGGACCAAAACTCCCAAAATCAATACCAACCTTCCTTTTATGGTCATTAACCTTGTGTTTAAATTTCATAGATTTCTATTTACTTATACTAACGTTATGGTGCGAAAACCAAGAAAAATGCTTATTTGGGTCCCTTTTTGGCCCCTAATTCCTAAACTGTTGGGACCTAAACTCCCAAAATCAATACCAACTTTCCTTTTGTAGTCATTAACATTGTGTTTAAATTTCATTGATTTCTATTTACTTAAACTAAAGTTATTGTGCGAAAACCAAGAATAATGCTTATTTGGGCCCTTTTTTGGCCCCTAATTCCTACACTGTTGAAACCAAAACTCCCAAAATCAATCCCAACCGTTCTTTTGTGGTCATAAACCTTGTGTCAAAATTTCATAGATTTCTATTAACTTAAACTAAAGTTATAGTGCGAAAACCAAGAAAATGCTTATTTGGGCCCTTTTTGGCCCCTAATTCCTAAAATGTTGGGACCAAAACTCCAAAATCAATACCAACCTTCCTTTTGTGGTCATAAACCTTGTGTTAAAATTTCATAGATTTCCATTCACTTTTACTAAAGTTAGAGTGCGAAAACTAAAAGTATTCGGACGACGACGACGACGACGACGACGCCAACGTGATAGCAATATACGACGAAATTTTTTTCAAATTTTGCGGTCGTATAAAAACGGCAAAATTTCATTAAAATAACCAATTCAGGGGCAGCAACCCAACAACGGGTTGTCCGATTCATCTGAAATTTTCATGGCAGATAGATCTTTACCTGATAAACAATTTTAATCATGTCAGATTTGCTCCAAATGCTTTGGTTTTTGAGTTTTAAGCCAAAAACTGCATTTTACACCTATGTTCTATTTTTAGCCATGACGGCCATCTTGCTTGATTGGCCAGGTCACCGGACACATTTTTTAAACTAAATACCCTAATGATGAATGTGGCCAAGTTTGGAATAATTTCGCCCAGTAGTTTCAGAGGAGAAGATTTTTGTAAAAGATAACTAAGATTTACGAAAAATGGTTAAAAATTGACTATAAAGGGCCATTACTCCTAAAGGGGTCAACGGACCATTTCGGTCATGTTGACTTGCTTGTAAATCTTACTTTGCTGAACATCATTGCTGTTTACAGTTTATCTCTATCTATTATAATATTCAAGATAATAACCAAAAGCAGCAAAATTTCCTTAAAATTACCAATTCAGGGGCAGCAACCTAAAAACAGGTTGTACGATTCATCTGAAAATTTCAGGACAGATATATCTTGACCTATTACACAGTTTTACCCCCTGTCAGATTTGCTCTAAATGCTTTGGTTTTTGAGTTATAAGCCAAAAACTGCATTTTACCCAAATGTTCTATTTTTAGCCATGGCGGCCATCTTGGTTGAATGGCCAGGTCACCGGACACATTTTTTAAACTAGATACCCCAAAGAGATTTTTGAAAAAGATTACTAAGTTTTACGAAAAATGGTTAAACATTGACTACAAAAGGCAATAACTCCTAAAGGGGTCAACTGACCATGTTGATCATGTTGACGTATTTGTAGATCTTACTTTGCTGAACATTATTGCTGTTTACAGTTTATCTCTGCTGTTTACAGTTTATCTCTATCTATAATAATATTCAAGATAATAACCAAAAGCAGCAAAATTTCCTTAAAATTACAAATTCCGGGGCAGCAACTTAAAAACAGGTTGTACGATTCATCTGAAAATTTCAGGGCAGATAGATCTTGACCTGATTAACAATTTTACCCCATGTCAGATTTGCTCTAAATGCTTTGGTTTTTGAGTTATAAGCCAAAAACTGCATTTTACCCCTATGTTCTATTTTTAGCCATGGCGGCCATCTTGGTTGGTTGGCCGGGTCGCCGGACACATTTTTAAACTAGATACCCCAATGATGATTGTGGCCAAGTTTGGTTTAATTTGGCCCAGTAGTTTCAGAGAAGATTTTTGTAAAAGTTAACGACGACGGACGACGGACGCCAAGTGATGAGAAAAGCTCACTTGGCCTTTTAGGCCAGGTGAGCTAAAAAGTAAAAAGTTCCATCCTTACACGGTCAGATATAAGTTTTCATAGTTGTAAATTGTGTATAACATATAAACTACAGAGCTTCAACTACTTCTGTTTTATTGTGTAAATCTGTATAAAAAAGTATGGTTTTGATCGAAAACTTCTTACATTAGTATTACGAAATGAGAGGATACTGATCTTAAAGAACATTCAGCTTAATATGAAATATACAAAAAAAAATACGTGAGTGAAATGCCTTTCTATTGGCTAATGTTAGGGTGACAGTCCCGTTGAAATTGTCTGATTTACATTATTGGTTTGTTTTTTAACGTTCCTCATTATGTAAGAATTCAAAAATTTAATTATGTTCTGGAATCTTAAGGTTCAGCGTATCGATCTAGTCATGTTTCTTCCGTTAGACTTTAATTCCGAGTTTAAAACATTTTTTAATGAACTCAAAATTATAACGATAATATAAAAAATGACAAAAAACCGAATTGTGTATGGATTTTTATAAGTGAATTCAAAATGTTCTGAAAGAACTTCAAGATGTTTAACATGTATATGAAACCCTGCACTTATCTTACATATAATTGATGTGTTATTTTAAATTACATACCGACTTCTTCTTGTATTTCTCTCGGACTCTTTCCCATTCTGAAAAAAACAAAAACTTTAAAGATTTGATGTACAGTATTGAGACAAACATAATCATTTAATTCGTCGATGTATTTTTACTTTTTTTTAATTCTCAGAAGTGAATATTAAAAAATAAAAAGATACATTATCACTGACCTAGTATATGTATTTGTTTAGGGGCCGGTTGAAGACGCCTCCGGGTGCGGTAATTTCTCGCTGCATTGAAGACCTGTTGGTGACCTTCTGCTGTTGTCTTCTCTATGGTCAGGTTGTTGTCTCTTTGACACATTCCCAATTTCTATTCTCAGTTTTATATGGTACAGGTGCCAAAAACAACCTTCCAAGTCATAATGTAGAATCAATGGTATTTCAAATTACGGCCTTCGACACGTATTACAATGTATAAATGGGCTTAAATGACTAGTAATAAACAATTTAAACAGAAAAACCAACGGTCTTATCTATGCAGTCCACCCACCTATTTGTATTGCATCATAATGGTTTTTATTTTTATATATATTATAAATAGTTATTCATCACAAAAGAGAAAACATTCAAGAGATTTTTTTGCTAAATACACTATAAACAAGCCATTCCGTAATTTTCGTCACTTATGCAGGTTCTAATCATTTGCATTGTGCCTTTATAGAACTAGTGCACGAGAACACATACCAGAAACAGTGACTTTAATTTTTTTAACAATGTCATTTAAAATTGTATACAAAAAAGTAAATCACAATAATACTGAACCGCGAGGAAAACTAAAGGGCAAAATCAAAAGCGAAAACAAATGCTGGAATAACAACTTTCATATTCGTGACTTGGTAAATGCATATTCTTATGCAAACATTGGTGTTAAACCTAGTTTTGCAGCTAGCTAAACCTCGCAAAATTTCAGTAGCGTCCATTAAATATTAATTCCATTAACATAGATAAATTGACAAAACAAACATGCTTAGATATGTTTGCCAAATTAAGTGTCAATATTTGAGTCAAACGGATGTGTAAACACATCTTTTCCCGTACAGTTCCAAAACACAGCCTCTTAAACTCTGTATATATTACTGCAACTGACATCGGAAAAGACGCTTTGTTAACGAGTTCCATGTTCCGGAAAAACGCACGGCAGCAAATCGTTTTAAATGATAGAATACTATCTACATTTTAATTTCCGTCTGGTCGTAATAAAGTTTCTTTGGTCACATTTTTGTATTTTAGCCCTATAAGGGGGTACCCCTCAATTTACGGTTTTTAGTAGTCCCCTAAAATAAAAAAAACAACGTTTTTTTTTTTTGTTAAATTTCAGGTTCTTTTTGTAAAGATTTTCGATGCACATATCATTAAGAATCATTGGAATGATGAAGACATAAATATAATAACATCCCCGAGCAAAACTTTCAAACGTGAATTTGCCTATTTATGAGATGGAAATTTAACGCATTTTTCTTTAAAAACAAGAAAACATATGATTCTAAAACAATACTTGACATTTGAGAGAACAAATATATTATTGCGGTTCTGCGTGCAAATTTTGTTGGGTTAACTCTAACAATTTGGTCAAAAACTCAATAATAAAAACATCAATTATAACTTCTTTAATTACGGAAATTTCATTTACGTCAATCAGCTGCATCACTTATGTTTTCCTTCACAATGAATTTGATGAATTTGATAGTTGCGATGGGATTATATACATTTTCTAGGATTATAAGTTAATTTATTTTTTGATTTTTTTTTAAATGTGACTTGAAAATATATAGTAGTTCTTTCGTGTATTTTCTGTCATTAAGTTATATTTTTGTTAATAAAATTTTGACTTTTTATTCAATTCAATTCAAAGTTTTGTTGCCATATAAACTTTACATTTTGTGACATATAACAACAACAAAAACAAATGAAGACAATAACTACGTAACTCAATATAAATATATACAAATTCTGATAAATATTAAAGGGTCCTCAGTTCCATTGACTTTTTTATAAATGATCCTAGTTTATTTACTTGTGTTGGTGTTGATACGTAGGTTAAGTATAATATTACTTTGTCATTGTCAGTGAGATTAGCAAATGGATTATTTTCTATGTTAATACAATTAAAATATGCTAATCTACTATTTAAATTATGAGAACAATTTAGTAAGAAATGTTTCTCATCATTTTTTTTGTACAATGGACCGTCAAAAAGAAGTAAAATCTCTAATTTGGCATTAAAATTAAAAAGATCATATCATCATGATCATAGGAAACATGTGTACCAAGTTAAAACGTGATTGAATTACAACTTCATCAAAACTACCTCGACCAAAAACTTTGACCTGAAGCGGGACATACGGACGAACGAACGAGCGAACATACCAGAAAACATAATGCTCATAAAAAATACATGTTGCTTGTGTATATTTTATATTTATAAGTCACCTACTTCATGTAAATAACAGTATTGTATATACATGATATACAAGTATTTATAAAATCTAACAGAAAACTATGCATACCAGAAAACATAATGTCCATACAAAATACATGTTGCTTGTGTATATTTTACAGTGATTAGTCACTTACTTCATGTAAATAACAGTATTGTATATACACGTATTTATAAAATCTAACAGCAAACTATGCATACCAGAAAAAATAATGCCCATACAAAATACATGTTGCTTGTGTATATTTTACAGTGATTAGTCATGTAAATAACAGTATTGTATATACACGTATTTATAAAATCTCACAGAAGCTATGCATGTATGTATTGATATTTATATATATTCATATATACGTGTATTATACAGAAAGATGTTGACAAGAGTAATTCATAACAGAGAACACTTTTCAAAGTTTTAAGACACAAGAATGTGTTCCTAGTACACGGATGTTCCGTTCGCACCATCAGTTTTAATTTGGTGGACCGTATAAATGGAGGAAAACTCCAATTTGGCATTAAAATTAGGAAGATCTTACCATAGGGAACATGTGTACTAAGTTTCGAGTTGATTGGACTTTAACTTCATCAAACACTAGCTCGACCAAAAACTTTAGACTGAAGCGGGACAGACGAACGGACGGACGAACAGACCAGAAAACATTATGCCCGTAAATACATGGGTCATAAAAATAAGATGCCAAATTGATTTTAATAAATTTTTATTTTATTTAGGACAATTATTAATTGAATGGGTTTGATATGTTACATTTTATACTTTCAAGATTGTTTTGAATACATTATGTTTTTTTTGGTTGAAAAGGATATGTAATAATGTATTGTACATCGTTTTTAGATACATTTCTTTTATATTTAAATATACCATTGTATACATTGGATTGTATGCTGTTACACTAATCAAAGCAGTACAACACCAGTTAAAATGTGTCCTTTAGATAATAATTTGTTCTTGTAATTCTCGGGAAATCGCGGTTGCGCCATGAGAAACATTTAAACTCAGTTACAAACAGCTCAACTCAATAGATCAATAGAAAGCACAAACACAACTAACAAATGATAATAGAACAAAAAAGCACCGAAATGTACGTGTAGTTACTGAAAGCCAGTTAGATAACAAATTAATCAGGTTCTTTAAGACTCAATCAAGTATCAATCAATGATTACTATCAACGGGTTAAGTATGAATACGTCATAGTTATGCATGCAGTCTGCAAAACGCAATGTCAAAACAAACATATATTATTTATAAATTTCTGTCAATCATTTGTTCACTGTATGCACTTGAACCCCGGGGTTTGAACTAAATCAGAAATATACAAATTGTACTTACATTCCGGATGTTATATTTTGGTCACTGTCATTAAGCAACTTAAGCGAATTGCATTACGTACAAATTCATTTAAATATACTATTTTTAAAAACAGACAAAATGGCTGATATAATATCCATTTAAAAATGGACTTGTTACCTTGAAGTAAACAATTCTATTTATAGACACGTTAGATAAATGTTTACAAGTGACAAAAAACGGAAGAGGCTCTGGAAGTGAATCATTAAAACAATGAACCATCTCAAACGGTTATGTTTATTTGTGATTTTCTCGGTAAATTGTTAGCTTTTGTTATATTCCTGCCAAAAAATATAAAGTGATTATTTCAGCAAGCGGTTGTTATATTTAAGACCTGTAAAATAAAAGTTATTCAATATTTTCTAAAGAGTACATGCTTTTTGATTGATTGTTTTGTTAATAAACTGTAAACATGGTAAATCAAGTTTACATGGATGAGCCGAAAAGGATATAATGGAGAAGTTTTCATAAGTATGCTTTACTTGTGTCTAATCCGTTTTGCTTTAATTCAGCAAATAAAATATGTTTAACCCAAGGATATAATGGTTTTATCGGCTTAAGTGGGAAACAATAGCATATGTTATCTGCATAGCAGATGTTGTTACTGCCAACAAGACAAAGATCCACATTTTAAAATAGCGGATGTGAAAAATATAGGCTGACGTACTGCCTTTAACAATGTTAATAACTCCTTGCCGTATGGTCGGCTATCACAGGCTCCAAAAAAACAATCAAACAAAAAAACCCAATTCAATTGCGAAAACTAACAACCTAATTTATAACATATATGACAAACGTCAACGAACGACAACCATTGAACAAAAGGCTCCTGACTTAAGACATACACATAAAGAAATTGGCGACGTTAACAAGAGGTTTGTGAGGGTTCAAACCTTCACTTAACTGGGACAATGGTGTAACGGAATAAAATAAGAACATACTATAAAAATCACTTGGTTGGAAAAGGCTGAACTCATCAGATCTATACCAAGAAAAACATCAAACAAGCACACAGCCAAGACGTGACAGGGTATATATCAATCCCTCATCCCTAACAGCAGAAAAGATAATTATTACAGATCTCCCAGTTACTTTAAGCTAGTTCAAAGCCAAAATCATCAACCAATATAAAAATCATGTATCTAAGACTCAAATATTAATCAGAATACATCTCTTTTTGATTATTGCAAATAGTACAATATGGACTGAAACAAGTAATCTAAATATTGAACAAATGTTAAATTACAAAAAAGGGCAGCCAGCATCGTTCTTAACAAAACATAAGACACACCGTCAAAAACTTTATTCAAACAATTAGGATGGTTAACATCTCAAACAAGAATCACATATCACAAGGGAGTATGTATGTATTAGTGTGTAAATAGTCTTGCACCTGATTATCTTTGTCAATTATTTAACAAGAACCAAAATGTAAATGCAAGGTTTTCTTTGCGATCATCGGACAATAATTGTTTTTTCATACCACGTCCGAGGAAAATTTTTATGAAAAATAACATTTCAATATTCCGGTACCGTTCTTTGAAACAGTATTCCTGTTGAAACAAAAAAGATAGAAACGATAGAACAGTTCAAATTTTATTTTTATAATTTCTTGTTTCTACACTAAAAATGTAATTATCAGATGAAATTTATCTATTATATAATAAGTCTATATATATATTTGTCTTGTATGTCTAACATTAACAAAATATGTTCATGAATCCAGTTTGTATGTCTTACGCCTTTTGCTTCGTATCAAAAGCTGGGATGTAAATGTATATATTATATTATTCAGAGGGCATCAGGGGAGATTAGTATTGTACTAACTGACTTTACCGTTTCTGTGTATGTTACATTTTAACGTTGTGTTTCCGTTGTGTCTTTTGTTTTCTCTTATTTTTGAGTGTGAATTCACATTACTATAAGACGTGTCACGGTACTTATCTATCCCAAATTTGTGTATTTTGTTTTGATGTTATATTTGTTAATCTCATTTTGTCTAATGCTTAGTCCGTTTCTGTGTGTGTTACATTTTAATGTTGTGTCGTTGTTCTCCTCTTATATTTAATGCGTTTCCCTCAGTTTTAGTTTGTTACCCCGATTTTGTTTTTTGTCCATGGATTTATGAGTTTTGAACAGCGGTATACTACTGTTGCCTTTAATTACCCTCTTTCAAAAAGGTATTTATTATCATTTGTATCATTAATCCAAGATAACTCTGACGTCCAACAGCCATTTTGCAAGACAATCTTGGGCCGTCGGACGTCACCAGCTTTTCTAGCAAAACAGCCGTTGGACGTCAGAGAAATCTCGGATTAAATACATCTGAAATCAAATGGACGTAATTAAGTCAGAGAAAAAACACAACCATTGCCAAAATATAGGTATCGGCAGATTGTAGTATCCTAAAAGTACATGTTATGGTATAAATTCATTGATACAAATATCAATATAACTACAAATTAAACAATATTCAAATATCTAATTAGTGTAGAATAGGCAACATTTTATATTTTCTAATCAATGTCAGCAAATAGTTTTTCATATTCAACTGAAAACTCTTTTTCGCTTCAAACTAATTATACAATGTGTTTCTTTCTGCTTCTTGCTCTAATATAGTTTTCCATAATCTTAACTGTGCCTTTAATGAATCCTGCATTAAAATAGCAAAGATTTATACATTTGAGTCACTGTATCTGGGTACTATCAGAATCCGTAGTACTGATTTTCACTGACTGTCACTTCCCTTTTCCTTCGATATTTTTTTTCAACAACTTAGTTTTCTTTTAACTTCTTTCTTTAGTAAAAAAATATTGTCTTACAGTATGACCTCTCTGTTTTCCTTTGAGTAAACATTCATTTTATTCATTTTCTGTAAAACTGTCAATTTTGTTCTCGTGTTTTGAAAACATAACGTAAGCTTCATTGCATAATGTTGAGGACACGGACCAAAATCCAGTCAAAGCATCCTTTACCCGAATAATCTGTTTCTTAAATGGTTACATTTGTCATTTCATAGTTACTTTTAATTATTTGGCAATTTTTGTGTCAACATGTAGCAGAAAGAGTAACTATGCAAAAGAGGTAGATTTGTATGTAGTGGATTTCATGGTTTTTGTTGCCGCCCGAGTGAAGATAACGCCTACTAATCCCTCAATATAATTGTGTTTTCCCGCGTTTCGTTTAGTATAGCGGGAAAATATAGTATTGACGGGTACGGGTCGTATGAATATATAATAGGGTCACATGTAGCGACCAATGGGTATACTTTCTGGTAGTAAAGCATAGGGTCATTTTCTAGCTGTCGTGCAACGAGTGAACACTCAACTTTAATTTTGATGTACATGTATATACGTTGATTTTTTTCTGCATTCAATTTGCCAGTACACACATGTTTAAGATGTAGGTCAGAGCACCTGACCCTGGAGACGGGATTGCGCACTTGACATCCACTGACACGGGTTTCTAGAGAATTTTTGTCGATTATATCGTTTTATCTCTAGTTGTTCCTGGCCGGCCTTGACCGTCTATGAAGGGGTGCATTTAGTCGGAAGTTTGGTTTTGGTGTATTTAGGATAATACGTACATTTGAATTGTATGATGTTTGAATATGCATTGTAATTGTAATAATGATGATAATAATATTTGTAATATTTATAAAACAATCTGGCGTCCATCGAGCATGACGGGCTGTCGGCAAACTAAGATTAAGTTTGCGTTGTTTATATTTGGCACGAGTATGTAGTTAATACTAGCCTTTATTATCATATTTGTTAAGCTCTGATAAACTCCACTTTAAATAACAACGGATTCCATTCCAATTTCAATAACAGCGTCAGATATAAATGAAATAGTTTGATTACATTATTAAAATGCATCAACTCAAGACAATGCATGGTATACATGACCGTATTCGTATTTGTAATGATAAATGTTTACATCAATAGAAGAGAATAATATTCAGTAATCATAGTTAGTTAACTGCAAAGACAACAAGAAAGAGCGGGCGATGTTGTGCAATTGACTCCATGTAGAGATAAATGAGTCTGAAAAAGTTTTTTTTTCAAGTAGTAAATCCAGTCGATCAGATAAAAGCGACCGTTTCAGACTGAAATTTTGCTACTCGTTAAAACTAGTGGCTCTTCCAAAGTGTTTAAATATGGAAATAACTGTAATATAAAGAAGAGCTTGGTACATTGTACAGTGTCAGATATTTCAACTTACATTAGGATTTTTTTTTGTAAATGACATGTGTATTACTACAAAACACACGACGAATAAATTTAACCAAACTACTGTAAATAAAGGCAACAGTAGTTTCAATTGAGAGAATACAAATACGGTTAATCCACCATTTTCTACATTTGAAAATGCCTGTACCAAGTCAGGAATATGACAGTTCTTGTCCATTCGTTTTTGATGCGTTTTGTTATTTGATTTTGCCATGTGATTATGGACTTTCCCAATTGATCTTCCTCTAAGTTCAGTATTTTTGTGATTTTACTTTTTACAAACTAAAACCGACAAAAACACGTCAGCTATTAGGGGAAAACAACGAAACGACAAAACATCAAAGTGCAACAAAAATGAAACAACAATTCATCATACATAGACATTATTCAGTTTCGTACATAATTTTTCTATTCGCACAAGTCATCCCAGTTATAGTATATTTGAGGTACATTTTCTTTCTCTATATTTTCTAAAAGTTCGTGGAAATGTTTTAGAGGCCGGTTTATCTGACATAGTGTTTTTTTCTATATTATATTATTTGTTCTGGCAATAATGAGGACTAAGTGTTGATATCAATAATAATTATCGGTTGATTTGAACCCCTAAAATTTTCAACAGAAATATTAAAAAGATGGCGAATTATTTTACGGTTCTGCAATAAACATGTCAACTACATTCTTATGAATTTAATTTATATTTATGCATCAGCTACTTTGTAAAAAAATAAATATTTAAAATTATTTCTAAAAAAAACTAAAACTAATAAATTCCAGTTTATGCGCACTCATAACATCGTCTGCAAAACAAAACAAACAAACGGCAAAACATTATCAAACAAGGCAACATGAAGCGGTTTGCTTCTCATTTTAAAGAAGATGTTATTGCCAGAAAAACATGAATTTGGTTCCTCTAAACACAGTCAAACCGAATAAGGGTGCAGTTAATGTACTTCGCTCATATTTATAGGAAGGAAACAAAAAACATGAACACAAACTTTGGAAGCTATGAAATTCACAGACTCCAAGAAACACTTTCTTATTTTTATATGGATGCCCGCACAAAAGAATGAGAAATGTACAAATCTACCACTTTGATAAATACAAGGCATGCATTAAATCGATATCTAAAAAGTCCACCCTTCTTGAAAAACTTTGATTTAATCAAAACACAAGAGTTTACAGATGCAAATGAATGTTTCAAAACAGCAAAAGCAGAAATAAAATCAGTTGGTACAGTCCTTGGATGGTGTAAACTTCCCTCTAACACCATACACCATTACACCATACACCTTGTACCATTACACCATACACGTTACACCTTTGCACCATACACGTTACACATTACACCATTCTTAATTCTATCTACACGATCCGGAATTAACCATAACGCAATTAAATTTCAAATATTAAGATTATTATTATTGTTTATGTTTACAATTTGAAAAATTAAAATAAAAAGAACTTCGTATTCAACCAATGAAATGTTGTACCACGTTCATTCACACCATTTCCAATCGCACGTTACATAATCACACCATTCCTCATACACCATTACCCTTATACCATAGCACCATACACCTTACACCATTACACCATATGATATACACCATTACACAATACACGTTTTTTTTGGGGAAGTTTACACCATCCAAGGGCTGTAAAGGGGACATTGTTCACTACCCTGAAATAGAATCTGAGGATCTTACCAAGCTATATAATATCATTTATTTGGACCCAAAGAACACCATTTGGCCAAGCAAACCGTGTTCAAATGAACATTCGTTTCTATTTCTGCCGCAGAGCAAAACTTACGCAAATACTGGCCGCAAGTATATTCTTAAGGAGGTAGATGAAATGAGAAAAACATCGGAGAGAATCCGATCATGAGAAAGTGTCTAGGCATATGCCTGAAGATCCTGAAATGCCTTTATATTGTCCGGTGAAAATTTTTGAAACCTACCTTTCAAATCTGCATTCAGGTTCTGATAGACTTCAAGCTCCAATGCTCCAGGGATGAAAACTAGAGGCTCTAAAGAGCCTGTGTCGCTCACCTTGGTCTATGTGAATATTAAACAATGGACACAGATGGATTCATGACAAAATTGTGTTTTGGTGATGGTGATGTGTTTGTAGATCTTACTTTACTAAACATTCTTGCTGCTTACAATTATCTCTTTCAATAACAGTACTTTCTGTGGAAAATGTTATTGAAAATCTTCAAATTTTAAGAACATTGTTAAAAATTTACTATGAAGGGCAATAACTCCTTAGGCGGTCAATTGACTATTTTGGTCATACTGACTTATTTTTAGTTCTTACTTTGCTGTACATTATTGCTGTTTACAGTTTATCTCCATCTATAATAATATTCAAGATAATAACAAAAAAACAGCAAAATTTCCTCAAAATTACCAATTCAGGGGCAGCAATCTAACAACCGATTATCCGATTCATCTGAAAATTCCAGTGCAGATAGATCGTGACCTGATCAACAATTTTACTTCCTGTCAGATTTGCTCTTAATGCTTTGGTTTTTGAGTTATAAGCCAAAAACTGCATTTTACCCCATGTTCTATTTTTAGCCATGGCGGCCATCTTGGTTTGTTGGCCGAGTTACCGGACACATTTTTTTTAACAAGATACCCCAATGATGATTATGGCTAAGTTTGGTTAAATTTGACCAAGTAGTTTCAGAGGAGAAGATTTTTTAAAAGATTACTAAGATTTACGAAAAATGGTTGAAAATTGACTATAAAGGGCAATAACTCCTAAAGTGGTCAACTGACCATTTTGGTCATGTTGACTTATTTGTAGATCTTACTTTGCTGAACATTATTGCTGTTTACAGTTTATCTCTATCTATAATAATATTCAAGCTAATAACCAAAAACAGCAAAATTTCCTTAAAATTACCATTTCAGGGGCAGCAACCCAACAACGAAATGTCCGATTCATCTGAAAATTTCAGGGCAGATAGATCTTGACCTGATGAACAATAATACCAATTGTCAGATTGTCAAGCTCTAAATGCTTTGGTTTTTGAGTTATAAGCCAAAAACTGCATTTTACCCCTATGTTCTATTTTTAGCCATGGCGGCCATTTTGGTTGGTTGGCCGGGTCACCGGACACATTTTTTAAACTAGATACCCCAATGATGATTGTGGCCTAGTTTGGTTAATTTGGCCCAGTAGTTTCAGAGGAGAAAATTTTTGTAAAAGTTAACGCAGGACGGCGACGGACGCCAAGTGATGAGAAAAGCTCACTTGGCCTTTCGGCCAGGTGAGCTAAAAAAAAACTAAAAAAAACTTGAACATTACAATCAACAACAGTTAAATGTTTGCGCCCGGCAAACTTTTCTGACGTTGGGTTCAGTGTTATAGATAATAAAAACTTACTTCATTTCATTTAAAAGCTTCTACGTATGGCCCTATTTCCCATGTCATAACAGGAGACCTTAACATCGTTTGCGACCGAGAGTAAAAGTCATTCCTCAGTAAAGGACATAAATACCGTCCCCCGTCAATTATTAATTGGAATAAGTTTCGTAATATCATTCACGACTCACTCCGTACCTACTGTTTGAAATGGGTAAAACGGGGAAAAGATGACTAAAAATCTTCGGACTCTTTTATCAATTCAGTAATGAAGATAGTTGATATTCGTATACAACATTTACTCTTAACAACAACCATAAAAACCCTATTTCGCGTATCAAACATAAACTAAAAGAACTAGCCAAGGAATTTGTGTTTTTCCCTGCTGATAAAGCTGCTAATAATATCATTATTGTTTGACGTAAATTTTATATTGAGGTTCTGCAAAAGGAAATCACCAATTCACCTACATTCCAACTGACATGTTTTCAGAAAACGACACCTGTAACAAACAAACTTTTACCTTCTTCTTTACAAGCAGAACCAACTACACTGAAAGTCCCAACTATGTACTGGCGTCCAAAGCTACACAAAAAATATATTTATTTCATCTTCAAGCCATTGTTCCAATACTAAATTGTCTATTTTACTTACTAGTACACTTGGTACAATTAAAAAACCCTGATAATAAATTGTTCAAATAAGGATTAATTACTTTTGGAGTTTCAAAAACTCGTTGAAAGTACTTGATAAATTGCATGCATATATTGGTGATTTTGAATCTGTTCAAAGATTGATTTTTCTACCCTATAAACCACCCTGCCTCATATTCTTATTAAGAAACAATTCACATCACTAATCAACTGGGCATTTAAAAAGTAAATTTGTTCGCTTTGGAGATTCCGTATATCGTCAAGTTATTGGAATTACAATCGGGACTAACTATGCACCACTTATTGCGGACCTATTTTTGTATTGTTATGAGTTACAATGTATGACTAAAAAAAAAGCAAAGACCCCTCGAAACAACATTTGATACAAAAATTTAACAATACTTTTAGATATTTGGATGATATATTGGCTCTCAATAATGACGACTTCAGTATGTATACTAAAGAAATTTATCCTGTTGAACTTCTTAAATAAAGCTAATACTAACAATGATCACTACCCTTTTCTCGATCTTAATATCTATATCATTAACGGGAAGCCTTATACAAAAAATTATGATAAAAGAGATGATTTTTCATTTCCTATCGTTAATTATCCATTTTTAGATGGTGAAGTTCCCCTGTCATCATCTTATGGTGTTATATGGTACAAATATCTCAACTTGTAAGATTCGCTCGTGTATGTAACAACGTATTAGATTTTAGCAAGAGAAATTTATGTATTACTGAAAAATTATTACATCAGGGTTTTTGATATCACAAACTAGTCAAAACATTTGCTAAATTTTATCATCGGTATAAGAAAATAATTCATAAATATACTCAACATGCAGACATGTTATACGTTCAGTTATTTCACATCCAGTCTTTTATGGTAATATTTTTTACAAAGCACAAAAATGTCAATATTCACCTCAAAAACATACAAAACCTTTAAACAGACTTATTAAGAAGGGATATAGTTACGATACTGTTGTCAGTTCATTACAGATTGCATATTTTGGCTTTAATATTGATTCACTTATAGGGTATTTGCATCGAAACTAAACACATTTATTTGAAAACAGTTGTTGGCATGACACGTGTTATGTTCTTCTCATATATTTTATGATAGTACAATACTAAACCCCTAACGGGAGGGATTGTGTCTGATATTCATATGATAAAGACATAATCTTTCAATCAGTTTAATTGAGGTCTGGAGCTAGCATGTCAGCTAGTAGTCTGTTGTTATTTATGTATTATTGTCATTTTGTTTTTTTTTCTTTTGTTACATCTTCTGACATCAGACTTCGACTTCTCTTGAACTGAATTTTAATGTGCGTATTGTTATGCGTTTACTTTTCTACATTGCTAGATGTATATAGGGAGGTTTGAGATCTCATAATTATGTTTAACACCGCCGCAATTTTGCGCCTGTCCCAAGTCAGGAGCCTCTGGCCTTTCATCTTTTTATTTTTAGTTTCTTGTGTATAATTCGGAGTTTAGTATGACGTCCAGTATAACTGAACTAGTATACATATTTTTTAAGAGGCCAGCTGAAGGACGCCTCCGGGTGCGGGAGTTTCTCGCTACATTGAAGACTCATTGGTGGCCTTCGGCTGCTGTCTGCTCTATGATCGAGTTGTTGTCGCTTTGACGCATTCCCCATTTTCATTTTCAATTTTATTCTATTTCAATTTGTTGTTGATAATATACAATAGGGAAAAAAATTTGACAGCTCAGAAAAATAGTCTTTATTTGATTATTTATAATAGTTTCCCCCTTTCTCCAAAAACACTACACAATACATTATTTGACGTAATTCACATAACAGTAAAATAATTACAGAGGCTCAAACAGGGTATAAAATAATGTGTATTCTTCAATGATATGGATTTTATTCAAAATCACGCTATTTGAAAAGCAAATACCAGGTATATGACTGAATCTTTTTTTTATTATCAAGTACCATGTAAACTTTAACCAGAAAAAAAAATTTTACGCATCGTATGCTGAAATATAAAAGGTTGGGTTTATAAATATTTCAAAGTACATAAGAAAAAATACTTGTACTGAAACAGTAAATCTACATGGTTAACACTGTTTTCAACACTATAGCTGACGTTAAAAAAAATTATTCATCGAGATACACACAAAACATGAACTGAAGAGGAACTCACAAAAAAATGGACTGAAGAGAATCACATAAACTTGTATTGTATGTCTGTATTACGGGAAAATGCATAAAAGGGTAATCCTTAATATATGTGTTATTCAGGTCGAAAACAGGGTATATAATTTGACATTCCCGGCTCACGGAATATAAAGCCTAAGCCGGGAATGTCACATTATATAACCTGTCTGCGACTTAAATAACATCATATATAGCAGTAGGGGAAACATAATATTTCTGCAGGTGTGTCCATTCTTCTCAGTCCAAATGACTTTTTAATGGACGGAACAGAACAGTAAGCTTCATAATATCAAATGAAGATTGAAGACATTTGCAGAATTTGAGACAAATATTATTGATATCTTTTTCAAGATGATAACGTGAAGATTTATTAATTTTACGTTACAAACAATGCTTTATCTAAATATTTATTATTACAGGAGTACAACATAATATCACAAAGCGAGCGACGACTATCATTATTGTGAATGCTGTACAAACCGACTACCAGAGTTTACAGACTCGTACTTCAATATAAAATTGTAATCCTGGTATCTATGATGAGTTTATTCAAAATATTAACATCATGAAACACGTCATTAAGTTCAAAATAAGAGTCGATTAATATAAACAATACTTCCGATGTCACTATTGAGGACGTTGAGCAAAACCTGTTTGACAAGCTGAAAAGTGTACGAATCAAACACCCAATAACTTGCGTATCTTAACATCAACAGTTTTAGAAATGAATTCTCTTCAACAAAAGATTTGTTTAATGAGAATCTACTAGACATGATACTCGTAGCAGAAACAAAACCCGATGATACCTTTAAAAACGGCGGATTCTTTATTGGCAATTAATTTAATTCCTTTGGAGAGCAGATCAGATGCGAAAGGCGCAGGCCTCCTAGTATACAGTTTAAATATTGATTCATTTTTACTGAAATTAACTTAAAAAGACAGAAAGTGGCTGATATAAAATTGAGAATGGAAATGGGGAATGTGTCAAAGAGACAACAACCCGACCATAGAAAACACAACAGCAGAAGGTCACGAACAGGTCTTCAATGTAGCGAAAAATTCCTGCACCCGGAGGCGTCCTTCAACTGGTCCCTAAAATATAATAAAAAGGATGTTATCCTGACAAACAAACCACATTTTTGTCATAATATGTCTTATTTTAATTGTGTGATCAGTGATTATCACAACATGATTTCATTTGAGTTAAAAAATTTTGTGCCTAAAATTAAACAGATATCTAAAATTACAGAAGTGTAAAATTAAGATACAAACCTCAGGAATATACAATATAATCTACGAATACAAAAACAAGGAATTATTAATAAAAAGTTATTGATAAAAACATTCTACATAAGACAAAAAGGGTATGAGTAAAGGTAACAGTAGTATACCGATGTTTAAAACTCATAAATCCAGGGACAAAAAACAAAATCGGGGTAACAAACTAAAACTGAGGGAAACGCATTAAATATAAGAGGAGTACAACGACACAACATTAAAATGTAACACACACACAGAAACAGACTAAGCATTAGACAAAATCCTATGAGAATAACAAATATACCATCAAAACCAAATACATGAATTTGGGATACATAAATACCGTGACACGTCTTATAGTAATGTGAATTCACACTCAAAAATAAGAGAAAACAAACGACACCACGGAAATTTGACACCTGTCAGCTGCAAGGACCAGCACTTGCTGTGCAAGTATCCCTACAGGCTGCCTTCTTTACACACATCTCCGAAAAATTCAGGAGAAAAGCTAGGTTATAGTAAAATGTTAGAACCTTATCACATACCAACACAGTTTATTGTTGCTGTCTATATTGTTAAGATTTAAGTTACTGTCACTAAGAAGATTTCCGAAAATTTGAATAGAATAAAAACAAAAAATGAAAACAATTTGTTTGGTATACTTTTGTGTCGAAGAAGTAATCATGAAAAATTCTTTGAACTCTCATGTATTCGTGGAGCTAATGCAAAATGCACTGGACCAACAAACTTAATGTTTATGAAGGTTCTCTCTTAGATTTTTACAAGCATAATCCAGAATAAATAAATCCTAAATTGGATATGGTTGGTAAATGAATACAAAGATTGGCAAACGAGAAGAATAGTTACCACGGAAACAGGTCAAGTTTCAGAGTTGATTGAATAAATAGTGGAAAAGGACATGTTAAAACCAGCAGTAGGATATACTTTTTTACAGCACCTCTTTACATGAAACTGGCAGGCAATGATGTTTTCTCAAATAAAAGGAAAAGTACCAAGTGATACAGTTATACATGGTCTAGATTTTGCAAAAATAGATATACAATATCCAGATACAGACCTTCTAAAATTCAAACTGACCATTATTCCGTGCGTTCATCGTGTATCGTGCGTGTTGCGTGCGTGCATCGTGCGTGTACCAATCGTGCGTTCATCATTCATCGTTCCTTGTATTTTCCGTGTAACGTGCGTGCATCGTGTATTCTTAATCGTGTATCGTGCGTGTATTAATCATTCATTCTTAACCGTGTATCGTGCGTTCGTCAATCGTGTATAATTGTGTATATCAGATAACGTGCATTTGTCAAACGTTCATCTCTAATTGTGTAACGTTCATACATTGCGGTTTTTATATGATAGTCGATTATAGAGCTCACCAAAGCTTATATTTTTTCTCACGGTTAAAGTATATAATTTTATGTATATATATGTATGTTCCGACTTTAAATAAAATTTACAGTCATACTTACTTTCTTGTGAACACTTAATTAACTTCATCGTACATAACGTTCATACAGATTCATGACTTTTGTGTAAATATTTTATCATCTGTAAATATTTCGTGGTTATTCAGTGAATCTTGACTGGGATTGACACATTTTGATATAATGATACATGTTGTACGTACAAACAATAACATGATACTAACATTTCTACGACAGAAGAGTTAAAATTGGAATTTCTATTTAACTGAGTGAAAATGGACTTAAAAATACTGTTGGCCAACTGTTATTTGTTAAAAATATTATGTCAATTAAAACCAAATGTGCTTTTGCAAAATTTAAATGTGGGGTAGCCCCACTAAAAAAATAGAAACTGGAAAGTATGAAAGAAAAGAAGTCCACGAGATGACATGTGTTGTAGCTCTACTATTGAAGATGAACTTCATGTTATTCTAAAATTCCCATTATTTGTAGTTTTAAGACAAATATTATATATTTTAATGAGCATTTTAACCTATAATTATCAGATAGCGAAAATAAATATATATTTTTTTAAGAACGGCAATGTTGCTGCTATAGTCGCCAAAAACACCAACAATATTTTATTGAAAAGAAACTATACAAATCATTGGTTGTAAATCCTAGGTTAGATGATAATTCTTCGCTTATTTGGCAAATTCATATGCTACTAAGATATTTTCAAATATTTAAGTTTTGATAAATACCATTATAAATATCATTTTTGTCTTAGTTTCTGATGGTCACATGCACGTTATGTTATTCCGTTGATATACAAGATTCTCGGGTAAATGTGGATAGCGGATTAAAATGTTAAATGTCAAACTTGAATTAACAAATTAAACTGAGGCGAATTAACAAGAATATGTATATTCTCTTCAACAGTTTTGAATTCTCTGTTCTGAATTTCATTTAAACAAAGCGAAAATGTTTTGTGGAAAATTGAATAAAAATAAACATTATATGTATTCGAAGGCATTATTTTAATAAAACAAATAAAAGATCACGCAAATATATCATGTATTATTTTAAATTGAGGAACTTTTAAAACTTGAAATTGGATTTACAAGTTTAAGATATAATCTTGTTTTTGTTTGTTTTTTGTTTTTTTTTTGTTTTTTTTTTATCAAATCGTTAAATATATGGTATTATCATAACAAGTCTTTATTTGAATGGAATAAACATGGAACACTTTCACGGATTCATTTTTCTTTGTGTTCATGGTTGCCTATCAATGACACCGTTTTTAATGTATGCCTAAAAGATTATTATCCGGAAAAATAATTCACAATAGTACGTTGTTACTGACTAGGTTGGTCCCCTCCGTAAAACATTCAGTATACCTTCGGAATATACAAATATTAAGGTATGGTCAAGAATTTCAATAACGGCCGGGAAACAGACTAGTTGTTAACCTTCTATGATTATCAAAGAATGACGGATGTTTTTTTTCTCGGTACGCCTAAACACTACTAAGGAGTCCTTAGTGCACGAAGGCTTTGACTATACAATGCCACTAAGGACTAGAAGGTTTGCTGTTATATTTAATATTTTTATATATCATGTTAGAGATTGATATTTAATGCATAAATTTCAAATTTTACAGAAAAATAATCATAAAAAAACGAGATGTTCAACATTATTTAGACACGTAATGGTTTTTCTTTGATATGTCGAAAATCAATGAACCGATTGACACGTGCCAAATAACATATGAAGCAACTGATTAAACAATGACGATCTTTTTTTTATTTTAAGTAATTTAAAACAATTGTATCGAAAAGATTTATGCTTCAAATCTTTATAATGAAATATTATAAAAAATATTTTTAAATTTAAAATTTAAAATTTTGCTGTTGTTTTATTTCTTTCCCAACAAAATTGTTTGCCATAGGAGCACGACTTTGATGTGCGCCAACTTATAAGTAAGAGTGTGGTCAGTTTGTTAAAATGTTTATGTAAGATATACGAAGACAAAAGGAATATATATATTTATAAGTGTTTGGTTTTTATTTGAATTCCGAAAAAGATACGTGTATATACAAATGGTTTCACTAAAAATATGAGTAAAATCCGAAAACCATCATAAGAAACAACTATGTTAAGTTTCATGAAATGGATAAGCGGTTCTCAAGTTACAGTGCGACATGCGGACGGACGGACGCCGGACATTGTTGACGGGTGTATAAAAAAAAGCGTAGTACGCCCGTATGTCAGAAAAAAATCTGATTTGTATGTTTTTTTGTCGAGTCTTCGACTTTAGTCGAAAAAGCGAGACTAAGCGATCCTACTATCCGTCGGCGTCGGTGGCGTCTACAAACATTCATTCTGTGGTTGAAGTTTTTGAAATTTTAATGAACGTTTCTTAAACTATCCTGGATTTCTATTAAACTTGGACAGAAGCTTGTTTATAATCATAAGATAGTATCAAGAATTTTTTAAAACATAATCAGATTCATAAACTGTCCTGGGTTTTTACCAAACTTGGACAGCAGCTTTTTTCAATCAAAAGATAGTATCAACAGGAATATTTTATTGATTTATTTCCTCATTTTTGTTGAGCATGCGATTAACAGAAAGAATAGGCGAGACACTGGGTTCCGCGGAACCTTTACGATTTTTTTTTTAACAAATTGTCTGTTTAACATATTGTATGAGATAATTTATGAAATAATGACTGGTATGTTCATTACTCACTGTTGAAGGCCATGGGGTGACTTATGGTGAAAACTTCTGTGTCATTTTATTTCTTGCGATGAGTTGTCTCATCCCCAATCATACCACATCTTTTTCTTGTTATCAAAACTTCAACACGTATTTTCAAAAACTTAAAGAACGATTGTACGCATATGTATTGAAACCTTATAACCAGCTTCAACATGTTCATGTGTGGACAAGTATCATTTGCAAATCTATAAAACACGTATTCAAAATGGCGATTAACTGGAAACAACAATGTATACCAGAATTTGTGAAAACGCTCCACGAACAAGTCAAGCTGACGACGGACGACGACGAAGTGATACCAATATACGAAGGCAAAATGTGTATGCGGTCTTTTAAAAACCGACATTAGATATATTACTCTGTTGACAAATTTATTATTTACTTAAAATATTAACAAAATATACTTGAGAAAATACTTCTTCGTTCTGAATTTATTTTTTCAACAACTATTCATTTATCAGTATTCAACTTTACCGATCTTGTCGATTAAATATTAAGACATCAGTTAGGAGGATTCCCGTGTAATCAGTTATGTAATTTGACACGTGTCAGACGGTTCATTGATTTTCGGCATATCAAAGAAAAACAGGCACGTGTCTTGATAATATTGAATATCTTGTTTATTTATTATTATTTTTCTATAAAATTTGAAATTTATGCATTAAATATCGATATATACCATAATATGAAAAGAAATTACATGTAACATAATCCCAATCTAATTAAAAACCGATCTCTCATCGCTCCTGTTTCTGATATGTCGCGTGGGAGATCTAACGAAACCCGCTTTGAGGTCACATGCGAGTGACCTCGTAGGTGTGTCTTTTTCGACCAATGAAATTGAGTCTTCCACGATCTTGGAAGTTTAACGTAAGGCAAGGGGATGTAACTCATTTTATTTACGACGAAATCGTCAGTCAAAATAATTCATAAACTTTTTTGATTGGCTTATTAATAGGTCGTCAACTCATTTGCATATCTTTATAAATTCATAACTTTTAGTTCACTCACATGTGACCTCAAAGCCGGTTTCGTTAGATCTCCCACGCGACATATCAGAAACAGGAGCGATGAGAGATCGGTTTTTAATTAGATTGACATAATCCCATCTAGTCCTTAGTGGCATGTTATAAGTTCTTAGTGCACTAAGGACTCCTTTAGACGCACCCTTGGTGTTTTTTCACCATGGGGTGTTTTTTGTTCTGTTACTGAGGAGATTTTTTTGTCCTTTATGAATCCATATGACAAATACTCCAATAAGGATAAATTTTGTTTCATAGAAAATTCGGTAGTTTTTATCCATTTTTTGTTCATTTTTATCGGATATAATAGATTGAAAAATATAAACACATTAATTGAAGTCTCGTATTCATCTACCAAGACCAAGCAATTTTTTACTAGTATAAAGGGTTGCCTTTGTTTTATAGCTCAAAACGGTATTATTCGTTTTGCTAAATACATTGGGTTGAATACTGAAATAGTAGCTCAGCACACTTCGGCCCAGACCAGCAGACTTTGGCGCAATGGAGTGCGATGGTTTATAAAACGCGGGATACCTTAATTAAAGTCTACAATGTGGAATTATATATGAGCAGTATATTTGTATCAATGTCCGTATATAAAGCATTTACTACAGTGTTATTGCCTATGGATGTTATAGTTCAAGTTGCTGCGTTCTTATTGAGAGATCGTCCTATTTGATGTTTTGCAAGTATAAATCATTCTTGCTTCTACATGTATCGTTACTTAATTTGTTCCTCTAATGAGATCCTCATTTACCATTACATAATCGTAAGAATAGTTTGTGGACCCGTATGTATTTAGGGAATGATACTCAATCGTACGTATAAAAACAAATCTTTCGTGTATTTCCCGTTTCACAGTCCTACATGTATATTGAATTTTACTCACAACTCAGTAAGTTGATACCAGCGCCGGGTACATGTATGCTTAAACCTCTTATTCCAAATGTCAGGTAACTTTCTTGAGTTTATCTTCATATGTTGGATTGCTGTCTGATTGACGAATATCCGTCATTTTATATATTTAGATTTTTTTCAAATTTGTTTTTTAGGAATGCACCCAGTTGCACCTTTTCATTTAAGATATATTTCCGTGACGTAACCTCGAAAAATTAGTCACATCACTAAAACAATAAGGGAAATGAAACTTCTTCTCGCATGTTGCACTTTGGGTAATAGTTCTCTTCGACAAAATACTGCCTTGAACTCAATTTTGGTATAAATATAAAGAAGCCACAATTTGGTTCTGAAATGGATATTTTTGTAAACACCAAAAGCTAGGTAGCATATCCCTTAATTGATATAGGCTCTTAAATTCGGCAATGTTTAGAGACAGTGCTAGGGCTGTTAGCAAATCAAGGTCGCTAAACTCTCATTATCCGTTTAGAGATTTTCTGAAAATACAATGGCTTTTGCCTTATTCGAAACTAAAACATTAGCAAATATAACTGGTGGCCTTCGGCTGTCAATTGTTCTTTGCGGGTTGCTGTCTCTTTGACATATTCTCGATTTTCATTCTTAGTTTTAAAATAACTAAAAATACTATTTACAATTGTCAGTTCAAAATACATTTAAGGAGTCAGTGCGTTGATACATGTTATATTCTACTGAATTTACTATATCCGTTATTATTACGTAATATGTATATTATATAAGTCCTGTGTCCAGGTGGAAATAACGGGCCGTAATAACAATATGTGATTTGTATGTCAGATGAAAGTGACAACGAGTGGTATGTATACTAAAATGTTTATCGTCTTCCATTATACATGAGGGTGTGAATGGGGCTTTATAGAAGGAAATTATAGACAAAAAAATGAAAACAAAAAATAACCAGACAAATAGAAAAGAAAATGATGAGGTACTAGAATATATGGAATAAAGAATGATCGACAAAAGGTTAAACGAATTATAAAACAAATTGCCTAAAATTATAGAATACAGAAATAATGAATCCCCTTTCAGACCTCTTGATCTGACATTTAAAGCTTTAGGACATTTATGGGCATGCAAAAAGTACAGTTTTAGACCGACAGTGATTTTGTTACAAAATCAATTTGTACATGTGTATATGCGCTAAAAAATATATCTTCATGTGCTAAATTTAAAAGACAAATGGGTTTGAGCTATTCGACGTTTACTTAATATTTCGGTTTCTTTGACATTTCTGTCCTTTGAGCAGACACCCTTAATATTTTATAATTCAAAATATAAAGATATGCAGATTTCGGTAACGAGATAAGGAAATATATCTTTGTTACAAAATTGGGTTCTTACTACATTTGTGTAACAATTCTTTGTTAATAATTGATTTTTGTTAAAAGAAATTGATTTATTTTTAAAGAAAAAACAGTACTTTTGTTGAATAGTTATCCACTTAAAAAAAGTCGTAAATTTCTTCATAATAGTTGGAACAAAAATCTTCATACGGTATCAAGCCAAATTTCTAAAACAAGAAGGGACATATGCTCTTAAGCTAATGGTTAAATCCCGAAAAAATGTTAAATTTTTTTAGAAGAAAGAGTTTAATGCTATTTTAGATTAATTCTGCGAATTGTTTTTGTCTGCAAAAACATCAAATAGAGAGATAAAGAGAATCACAACTAATTGAATAAAATAGAGGATTGAAATGGAAAATGTGTCAAAGAGACACCAATCCAACCAAAGAGCAGAAAATGGTGCGTCTAAACACGACTAAGGACTCCTAAGTGCACTAATTTGTTTTAATATGCTACTAAGGACTAAAAGAGTGATGTGCAATGTAAACAAATTTCTTATCTAGATAGAGATTGATATTTAATGCATATATTCACATTTAATCAATAAAAGATCACAAATAATAATAGAACAATGCCTGTGCCGGTTTTCGTTAATTTTTCCGAAAATCACTGAACTATAAGACACGTGTCAAATTACATAACTGATAATACTATTACCTTAAAAAATGAAAAAAAAAATTATTTGGAGAAGAAAATTACCCAGACATTTAGATATATTTACCATAAAAATATGTTTTAATTTTTTTTTAAATCATTCAATATGCATCGGTTTATGATTTAATGAAAAAATATAGAAAATTGTTAAGCTGTTTTTTTGTAAATGAAAATAAATAGATCATTCATTTATTGCAATCAATTATATCAAACATGTAGTTGAAATAATTTCTAGAACCAGCCACTCTCTGTAAATATAATGCGTCGGACATTGTATGCATAAAAATAAAATTAAGATTTTTAACTGTATGATATAAAATTAGTAAGGGTCTCGCGGAACACAATGTCTCGCCTTCGTTTGTCGTAAACTTGAACTCTCAGGCTGAACAAAATCAAGACACTCTATTTTGATTGTTAGGAGCTTCTGTCCAAGTTCACAAATATTTCCGGTGCCTATAAAATAGCCTACTTTAATTAAGTTATTTGAATCTGAGCTGGCAAAACAGCATATTATCTATTATGCTGGTATCGGCAAAACAGCTACAAGTATTGCCTTTAATGAAAATGCAAATCAATTTTAAATACAATTCTTAATAAAATAGCTTTGAGAATCGTGTAAAAAGCGTTCGTTGTTCAGTCGTCAATGAATCATTCAACGTGCGTGTATCGTGTATTTATCATTCATCCTGTATCGTGCGTTCATCATTCATTTTGCGTTAATCCTCCGTGTAACGCTCATCGCTCATCGTGCGTGTATCGTGCATTCACCGTGCGTGTATCGTGTGTGTGGTCAGTTTGAATTTTAGAAGGTGTGTACACAGCAATCGATTACCATGCATCCAATAGTTACATATTATTATAATGTAAAAAGGAAATCTACATTGGTAATCAGTGAAGATAACAATCATGATTGGCATTTTACTTCAAAGTTTTCATAGACAACAAAAGCTATTTTTGCAACTGTCATCGTGTTAATTGAATGTGTTATGCTAGCAACTAAGATATATACACAAAAGAAGCTGTTCAGTTATGATATTATTGCACTTCTATTTGAAGCACCATCAACTGTTCCAAAGTTGTTCCTGGATTTTTGTGAGTGGGCTAAAAGTACAATAGCAGTACCATTTGATTGTTTATCATCAATCACAGACATAACTATCAAGATACCTGGATGCAGTGACATTATCAATAATTGTCATGTGCAAAAAATTTATGCAGAAACACAAACTGACATTGAAAAAAGAATTGTGTACAACAAAGCATAAATTAAATGAGCAGACTATTGTCGAGAGATCATAAGTTTTTTATTCTTAAAATTAAAGTGAACCATCTGTTTCAGCATCATGTGCTGACACTAAATGCACATGTTACTTAATAATTCCAGAAAACCTTTCTCTCAATTTTACAGTTGGACGGCAAACGTTTTAATGGCTTATAAGGTCAAGACATTGGTCACGTGATAAAAGGTCGGAGTTTACGATTTTTTAGTAAACGTGCATGCCTCGTGGTTTTTGGACTCGTATTGACTTATTTGTACACGTACATTAATAAAAACCAAAGTGGTCAATTCTAGATTGAATTAGCTTCCTTATTTTATATAATTATTATTAAAAAGTGTTGTTAAAATGTTATAAATTCACGAGTGAAGTGAAACTTTTTTTCTGAAAATTTGCGTAGGTCCACGGAAAATCCTTAATAGTTCCTTAAATATGTTTGGTAACGTGTTGAGGGGTATAAAATATGAAGTAAAACCATTTTTTGGTTCTCTATTCACTCTATTAGAACACAAAAATCCCGGATACGCAATTGTGTCAGCTTATTCGCGGCGAAGCGGAGATCAAAGGGAGATAACTCGGTACGCGCATCGTTGGATAAAGTTCACAACAGTAAATTCGAGTAAAATAATGATTGCAGATATATTTCGACGACTTCTTGAATAACTTTTCAATATTCCATGTTCCTCTACTGTTGTAACATTAAAACAGTCATGGAAAGCTTGAATATGACATTTTGTTCAAGTACTTACAGGTAATTGAACACTTCCAAAGAAGAAAATTATACATTTATAAACTGACTTTTCTCTGAAACTTGGACTTATTGTATATTCTCAAACACCTTTTGGTAGATAGAAGGATACAAGAAGGGTTTATCAGTCATTTGTCAGCAGAACCTGTGTTACAATAGAATTGAAATTTTCATTACATTAAAACAAAAATATGGAAAAAAGGAAATATGGTTTTCAAAGTTGTGAACATTAGGCAGCAACCATTTGATTTTCTGGGGGGGGGGGGGGGGGGGGGTGGGGGGCTATGGTTTTCAGATTGGAACCTCCTCTTTTTATGGAATATTAATGCATTTGAATGGGATCATATATACACATGGAAAAAAGTATTGCAACACCTTGATTTTTCAAATTTTGGAAAATGAACGTCTTTTTTCAGGTCGAATATGATCAAATATTTGTATAATGATATTGGTACATTGTTAATGATAACTATGGCATTAAAACGACATAAAAAAAATGTATGATTTTTTTTTTAATAACAGCAATTTTGATTACAAAATAAAGTCATTTTTGTACAAAAAAAAATGCACTTTACAAGTTTTACTGTAATTGGATATAAAAATGTCAGACATTTCAAAACAAAAGTAAAAACGATAGTTTACATCACATTGAACTTTATAAGCCAAAAAATCAGTACTTGGTGTAACCTCCATTCACACGAATAACTGCCTCCAAACGTCTTCTCATGCCTGCTACCAATCGACGAATTTGTTGTTGGGGTAACTGAAACCATTCCTGGTGAAGTGCATTGTCTAATTCATCAAGTGTCTGAACTGGTGGTGCCCTTTCGCGCACTTTTCGGCCAATAATGTCCCATACATGCTCGATAGGGTTAAGGTCTGGGCTACAAGCAGGCCAAGGAAGAGTTGTTATTGCTTCTCCATGCAGATAATCGATAACAGCACGGGACCGATGTGGTCTAGCATTATCATCCATAAAAACTGGTCTTGAATTCAGAGGATGATTATCAAAGTGAGGCACTACACTGGCCGCAAGAATGTCTCTTTGATATTTTTGGCCATTCAGGTTTCCTCTAACGGTTTTAAGAGCTAACTTACAGTCATGTGAAACACATCTCCATACCATAATCGATCCACCTCCAAATGCAACAGTTTCAATGATGTTCTTTTCAGCATAGGCAGTATTTTGCTGACGCCAAACTCGTACCCGACCATCAACCGTGTGCAACATAAACCGACTCTCATCGGACCAATGGATCTTTCTCCAAGACCGTAAATTCCAACGTCGGCAAGGTCTGCACCATTACATACGGGCAGCTTTATGTCTGTTTGTTAGCGAAATTCTCCTTACTGGTCTTCTAGCACTATAACCAACAGATTTAAGTCGATTTCTAACAGTTCTGTTTGAAAGTCTTCGGTATGGCAACCACTCACTTTTCAGGACTGTACTGTTTGCAAATGGTGTTCTTCTCACCAGCCTTCCTAAGGCTCGGTTTTCTCTATCTGATGTTAAAGGGGGTCTGCCTGATCTTGCTAGGTCTTTTACATCATTGGTTGTTTGTTTTTTATTCACTATACGACTAATTGTTGAATAGTGATGACCAACATTACGTCCAATTTGTCGAAGCGACATACCTGCTGCTCGCAGGCCAATAATCTGCCATCTTAATGCAGTTGAGAGCTGTGGAGGACCCATTTTATTGTTTTATTCATATAACTTTACAAACTTGGTAATTTAAAGGGTTGCAATCAGTGGGGATAGAAACACCTGTTTTATGGTTTTCGGGTACAGTACCTGCACGTGCGAATTATGACTTATCGAGTTGACCTTTATTTATTAAACTCGGGTGAGATTTAAATAATGATAAACCAGTTCTATTTCGATAAATAATATCACAAAGCAATAAAGGAAGTTTTATAAATTTGTTTTTCTTTTTGGTGTTGCAATACTTTTTTCCAGGTGTATAGTTGGAACCCTCCTTTTTATCCTTGGTTGAGAATACCACCACCCATGTTTAAAATTGTCTGGATTCACCATGAGATAAGAAACTATATAAGATGTACAAGTTCTATAGCTTGCATTAATCAAGAGAAAAAAATCTGAACACCCAAAGAACCAGAAAGGGATTTAAAACATAATAATCAACACAAAGATAACTGAAAAAAAAGCTGTACTAGTATTGCAATCTGAGATCATGCAGATCTCATAATTCCTATTATTTGTTTTATTTCAAGTTTTGCTGTATTTTTTTTTTACTTCTTACATTTGAATTCAAAGGTCCTGCAATTAACCAACTGTTGAGTCCTTTCAATTAAATTATTGATTGAATAATAAGCTAAGCTGACCAGTAAATAAAGTTTGAAAATGCTTTGTTAAAATAAAATAGTGGTATTATGTCATAAAATATACTGAATCAACTTCAAATTTAATCCAAATTCATATTTTCCTGCCCTAAAATGCATAGTCAATTGAACTACAAAAACAAAAACCTGAGACTACTACAATGTATAACATAAAGATTGGTCACTTCCCATGTTATAGTAGTCTCAGACAAAAACAAAACTGACTTAAATACAGTATGTTCAGAATTTTTTTTTTAAAAAGGACAACAATGAGATAATTATTCTGATATCAGAAATAATCTCATAGTATCAAATCAGAATTTCAGTTCTCAGAATTGAGATAATCAACTTAATCACATTATTTACTTTTATAAACAAAAATCTCATGATATTATCTTGATTTACAATCATCATGATCATTGACTAAGCTTGTCAACATCTCACTTACTTTAAATGATTTTAAAAGTTAACCTGTCAGTACTAAAATAAAGAGATGTGGTATAAGATAAGATATGTTATTCCAATTAAAGGGCCCATGAAGAGCAAAGTAATGTATTGCAATGATTTTTATAATTGACACAATAATGTTGATACAAATCAGATAAATATGAATTTAACCAAATCCATTCTTAGATATTAAACACAGCCAGATCAGAGCCACACTTATATTAGAAAAAAAGGCATAACAATTATATATTCTACATGCATTAACAGGCAAATATTCTCAGTCTTAATTAAAACAATATCTGCACTTTATCAATGTTTATTGATAGTTTTCTGAGCTCAAAAAATTTATTTAAATTGCAACACTTGTCAATACCTCTCTAGGTTTTCTTGAATAAAAAGCCAATTAAATTTGGCACTTGTGCTTAACTTTTCAAAATTTTTACAACTTATTATTGTATTATCATTAAATTCTTTTCTTAAAAAGTTGTAAAGGGGAAACTGACATTTAAATATATATGGTATAATTGCCAATGAGATAACAGTCTAGAAACTTATCACCAGAGTCCAAGTGTATGTTAGCAGTGACAGTTAAATTACAAGTCACTTTACATACATCAACAATGAATATATTCCATTGTTTTCAGGCAAATGAGGAATATAAGAGTAACAATAGCTTTTGTCTTACTACATGAATAATAGAAATGATAATATAAATAAGGAAATATCAGAGACAAAAAAGACAGGACTAAGACACTGGACTATATGTAAAGTATTCCCTTACTAATCCTTATAGGAGCCGCTGTATACTTAGAAAAAATGATGTTGAGGACTTGGCCCCATCAATCAGCATTTTAGACATTACATTATTGTCAATTGCAATCTGCTCTATTTGTTCCAACCTATAATGAGTATCAAAATTTATACCTAGGGTGGAAATTAAACCCATGTATGTTCATTTACTCTATTGTTCTTTGTGTACATAAAATGTACATGTATATGAAATATATCAAATGCAAAAAAAAAAATGCTGTAATGTAAATATGGTAATTTGTAAACATCATTACACCCTCATTATTTAAAGTCCTAGTAAAGGAAGTCCTTGCACCTAGCTAGACGTGTTTCTTAGGCAAGATGTATTATATAACAATTGAAAGTATAACACGATAAAGGTTGTAAGTATATAGTAACATCAACTTGCAATTATTAAGGTAAACACACTATCAAACATAAACAATCTACCACGTGTTTGTCTGCTGTGCTTGAATTCAAAACGACCCAAATGGCTTATTTACACGTTTTTTTGCTAAAGCAGACAGTTAAATATGTCTGTTCACCTTATGAGGTCTGTTAAGAATGGATTTGCTGTTATGACTTGTGAATTGCATGGAAATTTAATGAAGAAACCATTGATTTTTACCATAACTTTTGAATACACAACATTCCCAAGGTATCCCCACAAAACACATGGCTACTTTGTAACGATGGCTGGTAACGTGTAGCCACTTTCTAACGGTAAATGTTATTGGATGATCTTCAAAGATCAATAATAAAATTGCTAATAAATGATTGGATACGAAATTGTGTCAGATTATAAATAGAGGAAAAAATGTAAACATTGAAATCCGCCATTTTGACGTAGGAAACAAACTAATTTTCAATCTTGGATTAAAGGACATTGCGCACATTGCCAGCGTATCATGCATAACCAGTCATCTGCACTTATATCTTTCAATTGGTTTTTTACACTTACTTTTTTATGTTTTAGTTAATTTAATGTTTTAATTTATTACAGTAACAGACCTGGACATCGTTCTCAAAGATGCCGTAGAAAAAAATATAGGGGGCGCTGTTTGTGGGCGTAAACATTTTACATACGGGTCCTTTTTGTGTCGACAAGTTGACCTTTATCTATCAGATTCAGGCGTTTGCCGTCCAACTGGTACATATTAAATCCAACATCAATGTTTACAAAATGGTATACTTGAAAAGACTATTATGTCTCAAAATATATCCATCTTTGGCATCAAGGACAAAAAAGTGAGTATTTAATACTTATGAAAGACACTGATTGATAATTATTTCATATGCCAGACTTGCATTTTGTCAATAAAAGACTCAACAGTGACACTTGAATCATTGACAAGCCATCAATATATTTTTAAGCGAGAAATATGTGAAGACAATGTATGGTTATTCTCTCTTTACTGTAACTCTTGTAATGTCAAAATAGATATATACTATGTGATACTTATGTTTATTTACGACTGTATAACTAAGAACAAAACAGAGAGGGGCATACATGGCATGATGTTTTATGAATACTAGCTATTAATAAATGTGAAAATTCAAAGAGCTAGATCCATTTTCCCGTGAATTCTTTTCATTCAATAAGATAGGTAAATCATGTTTTAAATAGCCAGATAGATGCTAATTAAAGTACAGTACATGCACATACGTCACATTATTTATTTTTATATAACAGGTATTCCTACCAAAACCAAGGCAAGCCTATTGATTTTTTTATATCGTCTTTATTTAATTGTTAATCCCCTTTAAGCGCATAAGGTACCATACCACATAACTTGTCAACAAGCCAAATACCATCGAACATATTCAAATGGGATGCTGTTTTTCTCATTTTGAATATATGTATATCTATTTCGGGTACCGATGCAGGGACGGTGGTAAAAATATGATTACTAGTATCTTCACAGTTAGTGAATTTGCGACAAAATTGCTGATGATTGCATTTGTTACACATAATATCATGTTCAAAAAAGGTTTCGAAAAATTGTTTGTGTATTGAAACTTGTATACAATGGCCTCATTTAAGTTATGTGTACATTACACACGCAGCACTTGGGCTTCATTGCTATAAAATAAATTTTCGTGTTATTGGTTATGTACAGGCATCTACATCAGTTTGACGGCAGTTGTCCCTTGCATATATGTAATAAATGTGAACATTGAATAGAAAGTAAGTCAAGAGTATGGAGTGTCATGGGAATGGACACAATAAGCGATACATTATTTTTTCTTTAATAAAATGATATACTACTATAACATGTATAAAGTCAAAATGAACTAGAATGACTCTATGAATTAAGCCAACATCCGAAAAAATATGATAGAAACATTAAAATTTAATATAACAACACAAACAATGCAATAAGTCTATGCGAGATTCGAACCTTATCTTCAAAACATTCTGATTAGTAATTTTATGCTCTACTGATGGAGCCTCGGCGGCGCTTGGTTAAACTGTCATATTGAGGAGCTATATCAGTACAATTTAGCGATGTTACAATTTTTTTTATTCAAAAGTTATTTTTTATGTAATAAGGACACACTAAACCAACTTCATTTTTGAGGGAGAAAAGTAGTATCAATTACAATAGTCACTAAAAACATAACTTTATTTTGGTTTGAAATGTCCTTCTGTTTTCCCCACCTAATATCACCACAAATTCCTCATATAGGACTTTCATCCTTTTGTTGAGGGTTAAATTTACTATTTATCACACATATAATGTATGAAAATCGAGATATTGATCAAAAAGCATTTTTATTTTTTGTTTTTATAGTAAATTCAATTCTGTTGGCACTTTTTGAAATTGGGCCTTCAGTGAAAAAAATCACGACAAATTGGCCCTACCTCATTTTATTGTTTTATACCCCTATTTTTTTTTACTTTTTTAAAGATTATGATTACAAGTTACACCAAATATTTAAGATTTTTTTTCTTCAAATATTTGATTTTAAATAAACAATTATTTAAAAACATTATTATGAAATTCATTAGAAGACATCACAAAGTATATCGGTTGTTAGATATTTTGAATATACCAGAGCAATATCACTTTTTTATATATAGCTTATCTATTAACCGTAATCGGGCAATTTAAAAAAAATCAAGTTGAACATGTGACGGACGAATAAAATCAGTGGAAATATCCTTATTAAAAATTACAATTTTATAAAAATTTGCAGCCATGAAATTGGATTTAGTTCAATAATTTTTTTTTCCTGAAATGATAATGATATAAGCTTATATAAATTATACTAGAACACAACCGCGAAATCGCAGACATTTCCAGTTTGTAAACTGTTGTAGGTTGAATTTTTGTAAAAGATTGATTGATTGTTGGTTGCTTAACGTCCAGTGGCAAATATTTCATGCATGGTCAGGACGAGAACGAGTTAACAATGCATATACAAAGACGTTCTTCTAATAAAGGCCAACACCGGATAATAGTCGGGGAAATTTCGACTGCCACTGTAAAATGATGGTATATTGGTTAGGGACAGAACTTTTGTCTTGCAACAGGTCACATAAAGACCTCTCACAAAGTTTTGGTGGAAGGGTTCTTGACACTCAAAGATCGTGACACTCTCTTAAAACGAGGCATCGAATTAAGCGCCCCCATTCTGACGGGACGTGGCTTCAAACTTGATACATCACGAACAGTCAAACGGACGCAAGTCAGCTTTCGGTCATAACAATTCTGAATTTTACTTTAAACTATTAACATATGTCTTCCACAACATTAGAATTTCTTTACAGCTAATATTTTCCTTGCTCAATGTTTCGTAATTTTCCCAATTAAAATCAGTTCAAGTACAAAAACTGTCATGCTCTTTATTCTTAACGAGAGAGAACTAGGAGACACACTACACACGAGGTATTGCAATTTTACATCTTCATTCTGATTAAACGTGACAGTGTACTTGTACATCCCATCCCAGCAAAAATATATGCTTCATTTCAGAATAGGATTAATCTACTGGTCGGAAAAGACCAAAGTGATCATATTTCTATTCTGAAGACAACTCTGGGGAGGAAAGAATGAGACCAAGACAATATTAAGCTAATGGTACACATTCTGATGTCAACAACCAACTTAAATCACTAGAGGAAAAGCAATATGTTCTGTATTGAGACCTTCACATCTTTACGTTATTTACAGACCATGCTCAGACAAATGCTACTGATACCAAAGCCTGAAGCCAATGTCATGACGACGCCCTTGAAATTTTAGAGCAGAAAAATACGATATATATATATATATCCATCTAAAATATGATTGTGAACCTAGAATTATGAAAATAGAAATAGTGAAAATGACTTATACTCAGAAATTTGCGTACACTTATAATAACAAAACGGTTTGATGCGTTTCCCTCAGTTTTAGTTTGTAACTCGGGTTTGTTTTTTCTCTATATATTTATTAATTTCGAACAGCGGTATACTACTGTTGCCTTCATTTAACATTGAATACATACCTCTCTAGAGATAACATTGGTATCATTGTATAGGTGAGCGATGACGACACAGGAAGATTTGGCTGTTTTTGAAAGTATTATGATGGATATAGATACAGAGGTAACAATTTTCTCATCTTAGCTAGACTCCGTGCGAGAACAAGAAGCTTTATTTTTCGGATTCTACATCTGAACATCAGAAATTCAATTTGTTCATTCGATGAGGTCAACAGGGAGCTGGATACTTTTCGAGAGACAGACAGGTTGACTTTAAATTTTACCTAATATTTAGCATGCATTCTTATGGTCTCAAATCGTCAGAAAAGAGTTTTAAGGTTGATCGATATTGGTAACGTTTTAGGAGCATACTGAATCTTAATATCTAAATAAATGATTGATTGGTGTTTAATGAAAATATCCAGTGACAAGTATCTCATGCATATTCAGAACGACAACAAATTATATATAAACGGTTGCACTGGTCAAAAAATGTTAGCCAGCCGTAAAGCTCCGTAATGTAGACTACAATTTTAGTCTAACTTTGAACAATAATAGTACATTAGAGAAGTACAGCAAAACTAAGCCTGGCAACAGATCATATAAGTACCCCTAGCAGATTTTCATAGCGTACATAGAGCATCACGGTCTCATTACTAGAGAAATCGGATTTAACGTCCTTATAGACCGGGTTTGCGTATGTATACATCTCACACAGCCAAATGAAAGCTAGTCTTTAATTTTTGCTATGAATGTGTCGCCTATTTTTGTTCCCTAGCCACCCTTTGAGGGAAATGCATAGTTGATATACCATTAAAATTGAAATTTGGACAAAACTCCTGTAAGGTGATTCAACAGAAAAAATAAAATAAAATTCAGTTGTTTACCAAGGAAGCGCTTCCTTCGAGTGATTGATGAGTGCTGATTGATTTACGTCCAGTTACAAATATGTCATGCTCGTTTTCAACGAAAACAAATCAACATAGTAGGTCTTGTAACGGAAGCCGTCCGGAATAAAGGTCGGGGACATTTCGACTCCAAAAAGGAAAAAGGGTCAATTGGATAAAACTTAATATAAAGATTCATAACGTGCAGAGGGCTTAGCACTCACTTTACACGAATCATATGTTTTAACGTCTGTGTTCTAGCTAGTCGTGGCTGAACACTTGTTCGTCTCAGAGCCAAACGGATTCCTAACTTGGGTAATTGTGTTAGTGCCTGTCGGGCGATGACCTGTTAGACCATATTTTTATTCCTCAGTAACCCTTTCTGTACACTCTTTGAACGAATTGTTGTGTGGTGAATAGCACCATCATTGGCAAGACAACTGGCAAATATTTAATTGACTGATTCTCAAATTACGCCGACTCATGCAACTTGTGGACAAATCATGACATGCTCGTAATAATTATGAGTTTAAAAAAACGTAACATGCGGCGCTCCGAGATTTCTAGAAAAACAATGCACATGGTTGATTTAAATATGACAAGTCATAATACCAGTTGCCTGTCACTTGTATAAATATTCGGTCGATAGGAAATAATCAAATAATCTACCTTAACCTCCGAAAAGATAGAATGAAGTGATTTTTTTATGAAATGTCGGTTAATGACTATTAATCATTTCTTTCAGACTCTCCCTGAACAATCATCTTTCATTGCATTTCATGATTTGACTTTATTATTGAAAAGAAAAGGAAATTACAAATTACATTTCGTACCTCTGAAGCACTTGAAAGGATTTACCTCAATCAAGAACGCCCTTAGACAAATATCTGACAGCCAATAAAATAAAAGGAGTGATCAAATAATAACTAATTTTGAAGACATACAAATAATTTGACAAGTATTTTGCACAATATTCAATGGAAACATGAAAGAGGGCTGATAATTTAAATAGTTTTTATTTTAAAGCCTATATTTTACAATGAGAACATTATTACGATATGATACAAGACCCAAGTTTAACTAATTTAAATGCAACATTCAGAATATATCAAATGTTAAATAATTGAAGGCTGCAAGTAGAATATAGATTGTCCATGTGCAAGAAGAATTTCGGGCGAATACTTTATTTTCATCCGCTGCTACACATGCTTTTCGATGCGCGAATAAGAATACATTCAATGTCATACACATTTGGTTGTTGGATTAAATGAAAACACGACTCTTGACAAATTTTCTTCCTATGTGACGCCCAAATTTATTTACGTCAGACACGCGAAGCAATGAATGTGTTTTTAATCTGATAGATTATTTTATAAAGTGGTTTCCTGTAAAAATTGTAACACGGTGATGACTGCTGTACCCATATTGAGACTATTTTATTTATCATGTCTGTTCAGTTCCACGCATCGTTGTTGACATAAAGGAATTTGAGAGACTGTCGTACAAAGTGAGAGGTTTAGCGCTTTTAAACCAGGTTCAATCCTCCATTTTCTACACTTCAAAATGTCTGTACCAAGTCAGGAATATAACTGTTGTTTATTCGTTTTGTTATGTGTTTTGCCATGTGATTAGGGACTTTCCAATTAAATTTTCCTCGGAGTTCAGTATTTTTGTGATCTTACGTATTTTGAAAAACGAGATTTTAATTTCGAAATTTAATATCGATTTCCGCCACCATAGTAGCAAAATATCAACTGCTAGGCATGGGATATAAATATCCCTATCCCAACTTAATCGGTATTCTAAAGCTTGTGACTTCTACTCAGAATTAGTTAAACGTCATCAGTGTCTGAACAGAAAGCTGATAATCGAGGAGTGTGTTAAAAAACGTCTCGTACTTTTACTGTTTAGTCCTGTTTTTTGTGAAACTCATGTGACGGGGCTCTGTACTTGTACATCCCGTCGTTGTATTTTTTGTACTTTGATATATTTGTGTAAATTTGTCCCTAATTTTGACTGATATACTTCTTCTATCTATACATGTCTAACATTTTGTATTTCTTCGTTATAAATGTGTTTGTATTTGAAGTGATTCAGATGATATCAAAATGTGGTCTGCTGTACCCCTATTGATTACAAATGTATCTATTATGTCGGTGGTTTTTTTCGCACATCGTTATTCTTACAACGGGATTTAATGCGACTGTCATACAAGTGAGAGTTTTAGCTAGCTTTAAAACTAGGGTTAAATAAAGGCTAATCCAACAATTTCTAAAAAAGCAAATTGAAATATAAAATATGACAGTTGTTATCGATTCGTTTCCTTAAATGGAGGAACTACTGGACACAATTCTAAACTAAATCCAAATTTTGAACGAGTAGACGAATTTCACGCCCTTAAATACTTTAACATTGTACCTTGTTTCTCGTATTCATCACATCTGAGGAAACAGCAATACCTTTTCCATTCGCTCAACTTAAAACATTTTCATTTGCTTTTTGTTGTATATTATCTTATATGGTGACCTTTTCTCAATTGTTGACGACTACAGTGCTTAAAGACATAGAAATAGACTAATGGTAACTTTTGGTCGATATTCGGGGTCCGTTTGCTAAGCTCTCTGTGATGTATTCAGTACACATCTGAGTCCGGTCAGAATATAAGCGTACTATAAACAATCCTAAATATCGATGTATTACTTACATCTTAATGTTCTGCACAGTCAAAAATTAATCAAAGGAGTTTTTGTCTTCAATCCATTTTTTTTGCAAGTTGATTCTTTGTAAATTCTATCTCAGAAAAAGAATTTATGCTGTCTTCCATCACTTGTATGCTTTTGTTTTGAAAGTTTGATCTTCAGTATTTTATCATCATTGACGTCACTTTCGATTTCCATTGTAATTTCAAATTCTGAGTTGTTTTACCTTGACTTTTAAAATGAATCCATGGGGTTGTATTCGTTATATCTTGCCACGACCCACGTTTTTAAAGAATCTCCTGTGAATCTTACTTTTGCTATGTAAGTGGTCAAATATTTTATATCATGCAAAATAAATTATACAAAAGCATCGAGAAGAATAAAACATCTTGGCTGTGCGGGATGTACAAGTACGCAGACACGTTCTGTCAAAATAGAGATCTTTAATTACATGCTTCGTATACAGGGTGCTAGCCTGTCTGCACGTTGAGAACTTTTCTAACAGTTTGTGGCGGGTTCAAGATGGCATGTAACAAGTCAAATATTTCCTATTCAATATATTTTCATTTTTCAGTGGTAGTTTGTTTTATTATCTTCATTCCGGAAGGCCCTGAGGGTATTAGTCCAGTAAATCTAGCATAAATTTGACCCTAACCTGAAAGTAATTGCAACAAAAGATTTTTAAGTTTTAATCTTTAGCAATATACTCAAAATATACATAGAAAAAAGTCCCTTAAAATCTTACTTGAGGGAGAGTAAAAAATTAGTT
>CM034350.1:106541429-106561843 GCA_019925275.1 Mytilus edulis | reverse complement strand
TCAATGTATGTTTGTAAGTTGAATTAATTAATAAATCGTTGTACTGTTATCAATACGCCTGCCCACATCAACCAGCATAAAAAAATATAGTGAAGTCTTATAAAAAAGGATTAGGAATGATGAATACACTGATGGTAACATCATTTTTCAACTTCGACGCTGGAAATATGACTATAATTTTCAAAAACATTGCGTACCTATTAATCACAAGGTACGTTATATGATAACACTTGAAAAACATATCCGTCTAAAGATTACTATTAGCAACGGAAACAAACTCATATTAACTGTAGCTATAAATAGGTAGAGGAATACAAATCACCGTAACAGGTCTTTTTACAAGAATATATATAATTAATTGGTGTGTCAAAAGCACGCGTAAATAGATTGGATTTAAAAAAAATATATGCCTCAAATCACATGACATAGATTGTATCGTCGAAAGTGTGTAATTTCATGACTTAACAATTTACCATGTTTCAGACAAAATACGTAAAAACAAAACAAAAAATGATACAGAAATAACGGAATATCAACATCAAATACCGAACTTTAAAAGCTTCAAATATCATTGAAGAAAGGAATTCTTTTTAAATGAGAAAAAATGAATATTAAAGATAAATATGATAAGGGCAACGATAAACCCACATTTAATGACCTTTTTATTAACATACTTTATAATGTGCCTCTTTTATAAAGATATTATTGAATACATTCGTCCTATTTACCAATTCGATATTAATAAAACAACACAACAATAAATGTTTCAACAGTTTTATGCCTTGGCAAATATGCGATCTGTGTTTTGCAAAACTGAAAATAATATAAGTATTGTTAAAAATAACGTCATGTGTACCTTAAAGAGTTCGTCTTTTGTAAAGAACCGTTGAACGTGTACATTTTTCATTAATAACACAAATAATATGAGTTGCTTTCTGACGCATGCACTTGACATCAATAGAAATGTTCTAACACTCAAAAAGTTAGTAGCAAAATATTTGAAATGAAATACACAGGTATATGTTTAGCGAATAGTAAAACCTTTAAAAATCCGATTAAAATGAGGTTTGGCAGGAGGTATCTCAAACGTCGTTATCGAACTAGAGCTAATTTTCAACATGTACGACATGATTAATTGCGACTTCATGATGAAAAAACCCAAACAAAACAGAAAAACAAACATAGAGAAAGACAACAAAAACGAAAATTATATAAAATATAGTAAGTTAATTTTATATAATCAATTATTGTCTAGTTAGGAGTGATTTAATATTGTTAAACAATAAAACTATCAGAAAGTTACCACATTAACTTTATGTCATGTCGACATAGGAGTGATTAGGTAAAACTCTTGATTACGAAAAGATCACCAGCATCATCAATTTACTGGTTCTAAAAATGGAAAACAAATACAGGATTAAAATATAGTGTGTCAAACTTGTGTTTTGTTTATAGAAAACTCATTGTTAACTGAAACACGAAATTGAAGAGTATTAAAGCAAGTCTACTGATGTGATTTATAAGCATGCGTTTTATTTCATGAGACTGTCATACAAAGTGAGAGGTTTAGCGCTATAAAACCAGGTTTAATCCATTATTTTCCACATTTGAAAATGCCTGTACCAAGTCAGGAATATGACAGTTGTTGTCCATTCGTTTATGATGTGTTTTGCCATTTGATTTTGCCATGTGATTAGCATGATTAGGGACTTTCCGATTTGATTTTCCTCTGAGTTCAGTATTTTTCTGCCATTTTATATTTTTTTTTATATAACATCAATGTCAACGTAATAGAAATAGACAAAAATGTCAGACTTTAGGTAAACAATCTAGAAGCATTATGACAGCTAAATATAGGATTAATATTGTTATACCGACACACCCAATATAATACGAAGATTTTCTTGGATCCGTTGCACACTGTTGCTTTCTTTTATATGATGATAACGTTTTCTTATCTATTTTTAATTGGGTAACCGGCACTTTGCTGGTTGGTGTGCCTAATGCTTTTGGACAAACCCACGAACATGCATTATTATATGATTCTGCATCTGTTGTAGATATGGACATAGCAGGTGAAGTATTCTTTGGCTGCTCTGTTGTATCATAATAAGTGGTCAACTTTGGTTTGAATGTTTGTGGCCGTGTCGAAATACCATCATATAAAGTCGATAACAAAACGGTTGCTATTGTTGGTGGATGACTTGTTTCATCTGTTGAGATCAACAGGTCGGTGGATGGAATGCCTTTATGTAGGGTTGTTCCCTCATCAGTTGTAGTTTGTAATCCTGTAGAAGAATAAGATGATCAAAACATAACATCCAGACACTATCAATAATTATTTCTTCCGAGCTAGAAATAAATTTTATTGTTAATCCTTTTTATTGGTGTCCAACTTCCAGTAAGTACCTAAAAGATTTTTGTATGAGTTTGTATGTAACACACATATAAAGAAAATAATATGTCACTGACATACATACCAAAAAGTATTAACAAAAGTACGAAACTCAAAGTTGAATTAAAAAAAGGGGAAGTCCCTGAAACCTGACAAAATTAAACGTTGGACTCAATCAACCAACGGAAAATAATTTTCATATTCACTTGACACAGGCATATTCCGAAGAAAAAAAATCTATGGTTTCATTTGTTTTCTTGGGTACCATTGTTCGTGGATCGAGAAAAAAATGTTTCGTGGTATACGTGAATTCATGGATTTCTGTTTGAACAAAACATACAAACTCGTTGAAAATGTTTTGAATTGTCAAAATCCTCGTTTAGCATGTTTAGTCATTCTAGGTAAAAGTGGTTATTTTTAACACATCGATTACAAGGTTTATAAATATTTTGATATGAGCGTCACTGATGAGTGTTATGTAGACGAAACGCGCGTCTGGCGTACTAAATTATAATCCTGGTACCTTTGATAACTATTTACACCACTGGGTCGATGCCACTGCTGGTGGACGTTTCGTCCCCGAGTGTATCACCAGCCCAGTAGTTAACACTTCGGTGTTGACATGAATATCAATAATGTGGTCACTTTTATAAATTTCCTGTTTACAAAACTTTGAATTTTTCGAAAACCTAAGGATTTTCTTATCCCATGAATAGATTACCTTAGCCATGTTTGGCACAACTTTTTGGAATTTTGGATCCTCTATGCTCTTCAATTTTGTACTTGTTTGGCTTTATAAATATTTTGATATGAGCGTCACTGATGAGTCTTATGTAGACGAAACGCGCGTCTGGCGTACTAAATTATAATCCTGGTACATTTGGTAACTATTTGACAGATGCACCTAAATATTGGTTTGTTTTTCAATTTATAATTTTTTGTCGAAATTTTATTAGGTAGAGCCCTGTAAGAAACAACTTATTGAAAGCTACATTCCTTCATCACAATATAATAAGCAGCAGTCATATTAAAAAATGGTAAATAGCACCACTTACGAAGTCTGCAGGTCACGCTTGAACCTAATCCATAATCCAATGGAAAATCATCTCCCGGTTTTGTTGTAAATGAATATACTCTGGTGAACATGTAAAAGGCAACTTTATTCTAAATTGTCGAAAATAATTATTTAACTCCTTGTTCTGACATTTTGATGAGTAAAATTTTATTTCTACAAAAATGCCGTTTTTGTCCTAAATAAACGATAAAATACAGGCTTAAACAACATTTTTTCTGAATATTTCTAAAATGGTTAACTAAAAACTAACTGCGTTATACAAATTGAGTAGCCACTTCTAAAAGAATGATTCAATTTCAATAGATGAAGGATTGTACAATGCTGTTCAATACTAGTAACTGGTTTATCATGAAATTAAAGAGATACCGTATGATTGCCAATGAGACAACTTTCCATCAGAGTGCAAATAGTATGGATAAAAGCAGTTATATATGTCACAGTACGGTCATCAACAATAAAAAACATAAAGAATGTAGCGAGGTTAATCATATTTGTAGGATTGGTTGAGTATGAGGTTCCGAAGGTACGAGTTGACATGTGTCCTTTAAAAATCTCGCCAGTATCAACCATTCTACTTCAAGTTAATATCTTTTATATCGGATTGTTTCGATATAACACACTATTTAGCAAAATTTTTCATATCTTATTGCGGTATCGCCACACAAGTCGAGATAAAATATGTCGATATAATATATGATATATATGATATAACGCAACAAGTCAATAGCAACAACAACAACAAAAAAAAGATACCAATATGCTTCCGTAATTGTCCTTTTCGATATAATTAAATTCGATTATAATTTGTATGGAAAAAAAAATGAATATATCAACATCCACTTCAATTCAATTTTTTTTATCGCATAGTTTTGACATAACACAATATTTCGCAATTTTTTTCATAATCTATTGCTGTATGCCAACACAAGTCGACATATTTGCATAAATAAGTATGATATAACTCAACAAGTCTATAACAACAACAACAACAAAAATGATACATAACGCTTGAGTACTTTCACAAAAAATGAAAATAACACATTTTAAATTTCATGCGTCCGAAGAGCTCTTCCGGATTTACCTTCATCAGGAACGCTCAAATCCGAATATTTGAAAGCCAAAGATGTATAAAGACCGAAAACGTTGAAGAGCTATAAACCTAAATGGACCTAATTTATTTTTAGATTCTTTGTTTTAAATCATGTCAGTACCGATGTACTGACTACTGAACTGATGATACCCTCGGTGACTGATAGTCCACCAGCAGAGGTATAGACTCAGTGCTGTAAAAAATGAAAAAAAAAACACGTTATAAATTCAATGCGTCCGAAGCGTTTTTCTGGATTTACCTTAATCAGGAACGCTCAAAGTCAAATATTTGAGGCTAAGGATGTATAAGGACAGGAGAGCTATAAACAAAAATGGACCTAAAAATAAAAATGTTTGTTGCCTAAATTTCAAGAACAGCGGACTAAGACTAACTCACTGTATTTCATTCAGAATTTAAGGCAATGAAATGATTATTATCAGATATTTTCACTGACATATCTTATTTTAAATTTGAAGTAATGATTATTATCAGATATTATCACTAGGTAAATGAACATACAGGTATTGGGTTTTGTTGCTTTTGAATCATATAATTCATTAACTTGTTCTAGTAAAAATTATTTAGTTATAGATAGATAGATACATTATTCTCTAAAAACAAGATACAAGTTTACAGAGAAACATACAATATAAATACAGACACAATAGTTAAGGTAAACAAATACAGAAACTATGAGGACATACATGTTATAAGCATGTCCCGATCGTCAATATATCGTATGTATTCATTTTTAAAGTACTTAATCATCTCAGTATCTTGAAACATCAGGTAAAGATGTTCAAATATTAATGTAAATAAACTCATCATAGATACCAGGACTAAATTTAGTATATACGCCAGACGCACGTTTCGTCTACAAAAGACTCATCAGTGACGCTCGAATCCAAAAAAGTTAAAAAGGCCCAATAAAGTACGAAGTTAACACAATCAAATAAAGATATTGAAATAATTAAATAAAAAAATCCAAAGGAGATGTTGAAATATGAAAGTAAAACAATTAGAAAAAGATGTTGAAATATGAAAGTTAAAAACAATCAAATGAAAATGTTGAAATATCATGATTATTAAAGTAAAACAATCAGATAAAGTATGTCGAAATATTAAAGCGAAACAACCACATCAAAAGGTTGAAATATTAAAGTGAAACAATCAGAAGAAAATGTTGAAATATTCATCTAACAAAAAAAAAAATTCTGAAATAAGATGTACAGTCAAAGGGCCAATATAAATCTACAAAACCATAATCCATATCCTTTATTACCTTGTGCGTAAAATATCCAGTTTCCAGTTGAACCATAATATCCTGTGCAAATTCCAACATTAAAGATTGGCCATAAATCTGTTCCACTTGTCCAAGAGAGAAACAAAGATCCAGTAACATCCAGTCCTCTTCTTACATTGATTGTGTTATCATCCCAAGTTATACAAAATTCTGTATAAGTAGAACAGTCTAAAACTGGACCAGCATTTTCACTTAATTTGGGTGCTGAATGAACTTTACCGATCCGAATATATGATTGTGTGTTCTGATAAGTACCGATAGCAATTTCATATAGAGGATCGGTCTCGTCGGTTCCAGAAATTAAACCAACATATGCATTTGTACAAGATTGTACTTTGAATGATATAATTCTGTCGCTAATGTATTGGCTGAGCTCAGATAACATTATGTAATCTCTATTGTCTGGGGTATACACTGAGAATTCTGTACCTTAAATGCGAAATGAAAATAAGGGTATACATATATTCATAGATTTCTCTACAGTCATCTTACAATTTTACATGGTAGTATCTATACAAAAGTTTAAAAAACAGGAAGACTTTGGTTTCATATACATGTTTACAGTTATAAATTGCTTTTCAATCAAATTTGGGTATAGTTCATAATTTTTCTCCTTGATTTAATAGATTTATCGATAAAGGGTATAATTATACTGTTGTTATACAATCACTAAGTCTAATGTGTTTTGGGAAAAATATTAATTCGCCGATTTATAATTTGAAGCAAAAGTAATATGCTGCTGTGTAGTGTTCCAAAGTTAAATTTGGGCTCTAACATTGCTTCTACCTCTTCTGTTAACGTTACTGGCGTTGCTTTATAAAATTTTCCATTAATCATAGCAACTTTTTTGTTTTCGGTAGGTTAATTTGCTTAAACTTGCGTAAAGTAGAAAGTAAGTTAATGTGTTTGCGCTTTCGTTCAGTAGCAAATAAGTTACTTTATTAACGCTTTCATTAAGTAGCAAGTAAGGTAATGTGTTAGCGCTTGCGTTTAGTAGCAAGTAAATTAATTTGTTTGCGCTTGCATTAAGTAGCAAGTAAATTATTTTGTTTGCGCTTGCGTAAAGTAGCAAAATATGTAATTAGTAAGCGCTTTATTAAGTAGCAAGTAAGTTAATTTATGAGCGCTTGCGTTAAGTAGTAATCCTTTTATTAGCTGGGGGAGGGTAAAAGACTATCGATTGATTTTTTTCGTGACGTAAAAAACTCGCGAAATAATTTCAAGAACGGTTTCCGTTTTATGTTTGACTTTTATATTATTTTTGCCTAATGAAGAAAATTCCAGTACTGTGATTTCAAGAAAACTAGGGTTTACTTTCGTAACAGATGAATATTTACTGACAATCAATCTACTTCTTTTTGATGAAAAAAAATCTAGTTTATACATTATTTAAATTATCTTTAAATTGACAATGCTGTCTCATTAGAAATTATGACACATCTACCTGATTCAATAAGGTGCTGACTTCAAATCAAATTTAAACAACAAACAAGTGAAGAATGGGACAAGAATGGAAAAAATGAATTTTTCTATGCAAGATCGAACGTAATGCTAAAAGAAGAACACAGTTTGAATAATTGGTCACGTGTTTATATTTGTCACTGAACTTTGACATTTACCTGAATCAAAGATGAAATCAGAAGATTGATGACTTTAATTACAGAATTTCTTTCTGAATGAGATTAAAGTTTTATTACATAAGGGAATAATTATCGTACATCAAGTATTAGATAATGCATAATAAATAGTGGATTCGTAAATGATAATCAACGAGCGACGTTAGTCTCAAGTTGATTATTGTCTCCGAATCCACTTCTTCTAAAGCATTTCCTGGCTTAGCCCATTTCAGGTAAAACCCGACTGTCCGTTTTACGTTATGACTAAAAATCAACGAAATTTCATAAAGATGAATTCATAGTTTATCTTTTTCATTCTTTAATACTTGGGAAATGATTATATACACATCTATATTCATGCATTCGAAAGCTTACAAAAGTTAATTTTAACTTTAACTTTTAACATCTGTTTAAGGATGATTCTACAACTGCGCAGAGAGTAGATTCAACAATAGCTGTTTAACATTTCGTATAACCAGATTAACGCAATTATTAGCTTTAATACAACCAACATTAAGTATTTGTACTTGAAAGATAAAATATATTTTTATTTTCGATGTAAAGCTTTGATGATTTCAGATTTTTTAACTAAGCTACTCATAGCCCTGATCGTTTAATCGTTTGTAACGAAAGTCATAACTGTGATATAAAAAGGACGAGGTTCGAACCTTTCCACGGAACGACATGTATGCTAACATTGCCTACGAAAATTTTAAAATTGTTTGTATGCACATTGAACGACAAATTTATGTGACGTATACAAATTTTCTGACGTCAGACACTCAAATCAATGAATGTGTTCGTAGATAGTAGATGTTTTTGTGTTCTGTTCAATTGTTCCTTTTAAAATTGTTATACGATGATGACTGATGTACCCATATTTTGACTATTTTATTTATTGAACGCATCAATGTAAATATAACGGAATTTGATGAGACTGTCATTAAAGTGAGAGGGTTAGCGCTATAGAACCAGGTTTGATCCACCATTTTCTACATTTGAAAATGCCTGTACCAAGTCGGGAATATGACAGTTCTTGTTCATTCGTTTTTGATGCGTTTTGTTATTTGATTTTGCCATGTGATTATGGACTTTCCGAATTGATTTTCCTCTAAGTTTAGTATTTTTGTGATTTTACTTTTTTTTTGTATCGTAATTTTTCTGTCCAGAAACATATTGTTTAAATCTCAAAGTTACTGTACATTCATTTTAATATTAATTGTGATAATTTCGTTTCTGTTTATGTAGTAGTCAGTGATATCTTAAAAAGTAATCTTCAATCAGAACAATACACTGACATAGGAAAAAATGGGTTAACTATAATTATAATCTTAAAGCACAAAAAAAATGCCTTCTTCATGTTGAATTAATAAGAATTAATAGTAATCATTTTTATATTGTTATTTTTTGTCGGTGAATATTTCTTTTCCTGCGATTAAAAACAGTTCGATGATATTAAGTGTGAAATAAAATAGAAATAAGTTCCATTAGTTTTTTTCTTTGAACAAATGTAACATTTCTTCAGAGATCTTAGATATGGTAGAGTTTTTCTATGTTACTTTTGACGTAAGTGTATAAATGTTATACCAGGAACAAAGAGCATCTTAAAAAATATAGGGCATGATCAGCAAATTTCGAATTTGGGCTTTTCTGTAGGTCTACCATCATTCTTTGACAAAGCATCCGGCTTTGCATACGTAAACTAAGACTTCACAATATAAAACAAATATGTTTTCACTTTATCTGACAAAAGTCCTCAGATAAAATATTTATCTTAAACATTTGAAGCTCTCACTTCTCATTTAAAAGGTCTGACAATAAGCATAATCATAATAGGATAAAAGTTCATAAAACACATTATTTTATTTATATTGAAATATAAATAAGTACTCACCGATTGCAGAGAAAAACTGGATGAAATATATAAAAAATGAAAATATGATATGCAACATGTTTGCCATATGTTGTCTCAAGACTTTATTACGCGAAAATGATCCAGCTGTTTGCTTTTAAATGCCATTCAAACGACAAAAGTCGATCACTTAAACTAAACAGTTTCTTTTATTTGTGATTCGCTGTTTGAACAATCAATTACAATAGGAAGTTTTACCCTTAACTTTCAAAATTAAAGTGTAATACATTTTCATAATGTATCAGAATATCTTACAGAATGCGAAAGGACAATCTGTAATGTTCAATGATAAATTTTATATTTTTTTTAAGGAAGATGCCTTGCTAATACGAAAAAAAGAAAAGAAATAAACAAATTGAAAGCCACGGGACTATGAATACGTAAAAGCTTTAGGAGCCATATTACCTAAAATAATGTAAATTATGCAGGTTGTTTTATATGTATTAAAGGTTGCTCGTGTTTGGTAAATTTTCTTAACGTTTCTTTGTAAATGTATCTTGTATACTATGCAATTTTGAATAAAAAATAACCGCTGCAGTAGTATATTCTAGAATATAAAATATTCATGCTAGTAACTTAAATACCCAGTATACATAGATATGTATCCAGTTGCATATGCATTTGCAGTGAATAGTAATAGAATATTCTGATATTTTCATACCAAACAACATTTTCACTTAAAACCTACATTTGCGTTTCTTCGGTGTATGAAATGAATGAAAACAGTGTCGAACGATACCAAAGGGACGTTCAAACTCATTCGTCGAAAATATACTGACAATGCCACATGCAAAGTCCCAAGAAACAGGCACATTGTCAGGTGATCAATAAAAATACACGGCGTTAAACCCGAATGGCGTTATCCCGGAACTATCACTGTATCAGGTAAAGCGTTAGAATTTTACTTTTGTAACAGTAAAATCAATCCAGTAGTATAAAATGTCCCCACCACATCCGGACTTTGTATCCTAGGAAATTATTTTCATGTTTAGAATTTGATAGAAAATAAAGTACTAACAAGTACCGTCGTAATATGAACCTACAGCTAGCAAAATATGTATATCATTTATGTTTATGAAGATTATTTCATAAATTCAAGACGATGATGGGTTTGTCTATAGAGTGCTACATACAGAAATGTCTGTACCAAGTCAGGAATATGACAGTTGTTTTCTATTCGTTTGATGTAATTGATGTTTTGATTTTGCTATTTGATTCAGAACTTTCTGTATTGAATTTCTTTATAGATCGGTAATTTTGTTATTTTACTTTTAAAATTGAAGGAATAAAAAAAAAAATATATGAAAAAATAAACAGTCAGTTTTTCTAGCTTTGAAGGTCTATCTTATGAATTTTGCTACGAAAAATAAGTCAAATGATCTCTATTTAATTTCAAAATCATATACAGAAAATTACACAATTGAATAAAGAAATTAAATATTAATTGTAATAAAGGTCCATGTTTCAAAATTTTGCTTGGCAAAATAGTCCATACTACAATTTTACCTGCAAAATACGTACAGTGTGAGTTAAAGGGATAATTTGTATGTTTTTCAGATTTGTATACTAGTAATCATTTAACAAGTAATGCCTAAATGAAAAAAAAGAAGATTGAAACATATACATTGACCGGTATACAAATTAATGGTAGCATTCCACGATAAGATTTCAAGTTTGTATAATGAATATTTGATTTCATTAATAAAAACATTACTAATTAATCATAACATTAATGTTAAGAAGATTCATTATCATACAAATATAATATTATTTTCCTGATACCAGAAGATACCAAAGGGATATTCCAACTCATTAGTCGATGAAAGATTAATGTACATCTAACAAAATAAATGCCATCATAAGCTTAAAACAGTGCATTGCTAACATCAAAAAGATAATTGAAATATTTGTTAAATATATATCAATTGAACAGCAATAATAGCAATTTGGACCAATCAAGATACAATTTAAAAGCATTGATTTATTGCTTATACTCTTAGAATGTCTCATGGGAAGACATCGTTGGGTGAGAACCTCAGTCATGGTAAATATTTAGATTCGAATAAATACTAATTTGCTAAAACTTGGACTCATTATTGGATAAAATTAATAACTTGCAGTCGCAGAAGGAATTTTGCAAACCTTGTTTTATCGTATCACAAAAGGAAATAACGACAATGTACAAAAAGTACCATCCTTTCATTAACTAACGGTTAAAGAATCCGATCTCACCGAATAAGTGATAAAATCTGATTCCAACTTCCTCAGAGAAGACAATTGCACCCAAAAATCACTAAGTGTTAAAATGTTCAAGTCGAGGTTTCAATAAATGTATAGTCTGATTCAAGTAAAAAAGAAGTACAGTTGCATGATTGTTTACATTGAAAAAAGGCATTATTGATATCAGAAGATACCAAAGGGATATTCTAACTCATCATCATTTTGCGCCTGTCCCAAGTCAGGAGCCTCTGGCCTTTGTTGTCTTGTATAATTTTTAATTTTAGTTTCTTGTGTACAATTTGGAGTTTAGTATGGCGTTCATTATCACTGAACTAGTATATATATTTGTTTAGAGGCCAGTTGAAGGACGCGTCCGGGTGCGGAAATTTCTCGATGCATTGAAGACCTGTTGGTGACCTTCTGCTTTTGTCTGTTCTATGGTCGGGTTGTTGTCTCTTTGACCCATTCCCTATTATCATTCTCAATTTTATTCGTGTACAATATAAGAATCAAAGAAATCCTTATTTTTGGTACATTCATTTCAATACAGCATAATGAATTCATTAGATTGGTATGTCAGATAAATGCTATTGCCTCAAATTCATACTACAATCTGTAATTCCAATTCTCTTTGTGTGTGTGTTGTTTTGTCAAATGTGTTTTTTCTTGCAGTTTACTACCTGGTATATAAAAACAATATTTACATCGATGATAAAGCTGAAGAAAAATTGGTCAATTACATTTTTGCACTCTAGTCTTTTTGAGATGAATATAATGGAAAAACAAAGGATAAGGGGTATCCATCCATGCAAGTACGGCCAAAAAAAAACCCAAAAATTAAAATCACACACACACACACACACACAAAGCAAAGGAAATACGCTTTTATTGCTGTTATTCATCTTAAATTTAGTGAGGCCTTCAACACGGAACAAAAAAAAAAGCTCTCACCTCACTGCAAGTTTAAGACGGGCCTTAGAACCGGCAATATTTAATTTGCCGCACTGCAATGACTTTTACCGACAGTAACTTGTCAGGATAAATTTGATATGAACAATACTGAGGGTCACTCATTAGAACAGGACGAGTCCAGCTGGAATATTTGGCATCGTCATCGCTTACTTTGTTTTGAAGTTTAAACTCGGAGTCACAAATCTCCATTTTGTTTTTTTTTCTTTTTAGGAAATGCTCACAAAGTGATATCTATCCATCTCTAGTTACAAGATCAACTAATGACGTTTGAGCTATACGATCACTTGAAATGATGCAAATTAAGCTCGGAGACTCAATAGGGTCCAAGCTGTATAATTTATAGACTTACATGTAATACGTATGTTTTACTATATTATTAGATCGAAATTGTCCATAATTAATTTTGTTTTTTTCGTGTTCAAATAAACTCATCATAGATACCAGGACTAAATTTAGTATATACGCCAGACGCGCGTTTCCTCTAAAAAAGAATAATCAGTGACGCTCGAATCCAAAAAAGTTAAAATTGCCAAATAAAGTACGAAGTTAAAGAGCATTGAAACTTCAGTTCATTTTATATTGTCCTTTCTTTATCTAAAACAGCATTAATTCATACATAAAGATTACACACGCATGTGATGTTGATAGAATTTATATAATAACCAAGCAAGGAAAAATTACAAAAAAATATTTCAAATTAAATAATATATAAAAAATTAAGGTTATTGAGTGACAGGAATTTTCAATATAAATGAAGATGAAAGATAAATGAATAAATAGATCAGAAGACATAATTAAACAAAAAATTGAAAGTGACAATTTAATTGATATATGCATTTTTTATGATATTGTTTTTTGTTCTGGAAAGGATGACATATATCAGTATTAGATGTTATTGATTTTAAACTAGTTTTCCAGTAACAACGAGTACTCTAACTTTTCTGATTGGGTTCCATTTATATATCCCAAGAAGTAGAAATTAAAGAAATATCAGACACGGCTTCCTCAGCCTGATTTTTAGACTTATGTCTCAATTTGACATAAACAGTCATCTCGGTATCAGAACCTATGACAAACGAGACGATTTTAATTATGAAATTATCAATTCCCCCACCTTAGTAGCAATATAGCAACTTCATCTGCATATGAAATATACATTTCCGAACTTATTCGGTATTCAAAAGCTACTCAGACTTTGTAGAACGTCACGAGTGTCTGAGCAGTAAGTTGATGAACCAGGGTTATGCCAAAGAACGTCTCGTCCTTTTTCTCAATAAGTTCATTGCAAGATCTTCCGTATCAACTTTACATATAATACACGATGGTCTTGAAGTATAGATGCTAGGCACTAACATGTTCATCTTAATTACGTGTTATAGTGTTCTTTTATTTGTCTTTGTAAATTATTACTTTTACTGTTTAGCCTTTTTTTGTTATATCCATTTGACGTGGCTCAGTACTTTTACATCTCGTCATTGTGCTATTGTGCTACGGTAAACTTTTGTATTCTTGTCTTTCGTTTTTGCTTGTGTGCTTTGCCTAAATATATAAAAAAGAAGATGTGGTATGATTGCAAATGAGACAACTGTCCACAAGAGACCAAAATGACACAGACATTAACAACTATAGGTCACCGTACGGCCTTCAACAATGAGCAAAGCCCATACCGCATAGTCAGCTATAAAAGGTCCCGATATGACAATGTAAAACAATTGAAACGAGAAACTAACGGCCTTATTTATATAAAACAAAATGAACGAAAAACAAATATGTAACACATAAACAAACGACTACCACTGAGTTACAGGCTCCTGACTTGGGACAGGCACATACATAAATAGTGTGGCGGCTTTAAACATGTTAGTGGGATCCCAACCTAATTATAATTTTGACAAACAATTATGTATGGTTGTAATCTTCGGATACATGTCTGTTGTGAAACCGTATAAATAAAAATAAACCGAAATATACAAACGATCAGTCAAGACATTAGTATCTCCATCTTAAATGTTCCAATAGTGATCTATACGGCAGCATTTCCTATCAATCATGTTTCATGACATGAGTCCTATGCAGCAGACACTATTTAAATAATTACTCATTTGAGATTCCAGGCTTTAAATTTGGAACGCTAGACGCACGTTTTTTTTTTTCTTAAAGCATATTATAAAACCTATTTTCTCCTATTTTATTTCAAAATGTTATCTTATCGATTTTTTTTATTCATAAACAAGTGTTGTAGCTTGAAAAATAGCGCGATGACCCTTACTTTTTATTGTATTGTTGAAAAAAGCATGGTTAAATCTACATTTTAACAAATTTTCCTTTATTAATCCTACTGACTAATAATTTCCTTTCTCAGCACAGAAGAGTGATATGAAAAATTATCGCCAGAAACTAAAGGAGCTCGTACCCTTTGACAATGAAATGAACAACGTCGTCATTTGTAAAAAAGCGATAAAACAGATTATCATTGGTCATCTCAACTCGATTGCTTTTCTTACTTTCGCCGTACCGGCTAAAGTGAGAAAATCAATCTCGTTGAGATGATCAACGATAATCTAAAAGTATGTCAAGTTATTCCACATTTAATGAACAGTAAATTTACAAAAAATCATCATACCAATAATATTTCAAAAGTACTGACCACTGATATCTGGCATCAAAAACTCCACCAGAAGAGGCATCACCCAATGGGTTTTTAAAACTAATATAAACACAAGGCTTATAATTTGGTACGCAAGACGCGCGTTTCATCTACATGATATTTATTAGAGTCGCTCGATTATCAAAGCTGCAAGAATTTAACAGAAAACGATATCAATATTTTTTGATTTTATGATTTAATTCGCTGACGAGAAGTTCGAATCAAAACGGCTCGTCTGTGGCGCTCGCATGAAACTAATTTGAAAGCCATACGATGAACTATAGTTGCTAATCTCTATGTTATTTTGTCTCCAATTGAGATTTGTTTTGCTGGCAAACATACAACATTTTCTTATCTTTATACGGATACAAAACATATGTAAAATATTCCTTAAAACCAAAAATGTCAAAACGCTGTGCCAAGTCTATCAAAAAAAAAGAAAAAATTGTAAGCTTGTCAATGAGACAACCTCCACCAGAGACCATATTACGTAGAAGTTAACAACTGCATGTCACTAAATGGACTTCGGTATATTTTGTTTATGCTAGTAAGCTCAGTATTTCTAATGATTATCATTGTTTATCAATATTAAAGGTACAGCAGTGAAAGAAACTATGACAATATTTGCTAACATAGTTGACTTGACTTTTAGACTGACCATACTCTCACAGATGAAATTTCAACCGAAAAACATTGAAGACACAAGCAAGGGAAACCCTAGGAATAAACATTTCGTTGACTGATCGGGCTCATAAACAATTATTTTTATGTGATAGGTAGTAAAACGATGATGTACTGATATTTTCAACCTATATGGTGAAATTGAACAGACCAAGAGAAATCGATTGCACGTGCTCGCTATCTATTGTATTGACATTTATGTTTATATCGCGTTATATATTCGTCGGCAGTCTTTGAGGTCATCTCGATGGATAATAAAATGGCGTTTGGTCTAAAATACGTACGATACTGCTACATAATGACGATCCCATACATTGTTAATTGTTTCTATTGACATTTTTGCAATTTGGATATATGTTTTAGTATGTTATAAATAAAATATGAAAAATTGGGTCAAATCGATAAATTTGAAATTTACAGCTTATGCCCCCTTACTACCTTGTTGGTAGTTGAAATCGTCCAGAAAAATATGAATAATTGCTTTACAACGCGACGATACGACATTATGAACATTTTACTGTTTTTCAAATCTGAAATATCAAATTACAAATTTCTTTGAAGTTTTGTGTACACAAATAAGCTGCATTATTACATCTTAATGCGCCAAAAAATAAGACGTCTGTATATCTTTTAAAAAAAAGGAATGCTCAATTTCAAAGTAAGATATTTAAAAGTTAGACAGGTTTTAATAGTAAAGTATATGCTTGTCTTTATCCCACAGCAATTTTCCGTGTCCGTTATCGCAATCCTATTTTGTTTACATACAAAGATTGTCCATCTTTTATGCAGAACCAGATGAAATAATTTTAGTTATTTTTCTGATCATAAAATAATATATACAAATCTCGAGTTCAATTAAAATATTTGAATTATCTTTCTTAGCACTAAATGATATATGCTAAAAAGTAAAATGACAGAAATACCGAACTCCGAGGAAAATTCTAAACATAAAGTTCCATAGCAAATGGCAAAATCAAAAACTCAAACACTTCAAACGACGTGATAACAACTGTAATATTCCTGACTTGATACAGGCATTTTCTTATGTAGACCTGGTTTTGTAGCTAGCACAACCTCTCACGTGTATGATAGTCGCATAAAATTTCCATTATATTGACAACGGTGTGTGAACAAAATAAACAGACATAATAGGTAAAAATGTCAGAAATAGGGGGACAGCACTTAACATTGTGTACTGCATTTTAAAACTTTGCCAATGACTTAATGATAATACTAAAATCCCAATTCCCGTTTGTTTTAAAAAATAAATCCTACATATGTAATTTCCTACAAATCTTGTTTTCGCTGAACATCAGGATTTGCTTTATAATGGAATTACAAAATGAATCTAAATTTCTTGTGATGATGCGGTGTTTCTTTTACGTTATAGCGCATTTGAGTTTGTCGAAGAGCAATATAATAATGCCAAGATTTTGAATAAAACTGAAAAAAGAAGCTGTGAAATGTCTTTCATCACGATAACTATGTTGTTGTTCCTGCTGACAAATCTTCAAATAATATTATTTGTGTATGTAAATCGTATTACTATTAGTATCTGGTAGAAGAATAAGAAATTAATGAGCATTCAGATTATCCCTTATACAAAAACATATCATTTGACAGGGATGACATTTTGTCCTTCTTGGCTTCATGAACATTACATTGAACAGCAAATATGAAGACTTACCATGTTTGTATTTGATACCTAAGCTTCACAACTCATTCGGTATTCAAGAGCTTGCAGCTGCAGCACAGACTTTATAAAACGTCACCAGTGTTTGACCAGAAAGTTAATGCACCAGGTTTATGCCAAAATACGTCTCGTCTTCATTTTTAAAAAGTTCATCGGTAGATACCAACCTTGTTGATAAATAGTCCGTATCAACTTCACAAATAATACATGATGGTCTTGAAGTATAGATTCTAGGTACTGACGTTGTTAATCATCCTGATAACGTGTTATTGTGTGTTTTTTTTTATTTGTCTTTGTTTATTTTTAACCTTTACTTTTAAGTCCATTTTTGGTAAATTAAATATACTTTAACATGGCTCGGTATTTATACATCCCGCCATTGTGTTATTGGGATATGGTACTTTTTTGTATTCTTGTCTTTCATTTTTGCTTATTTACTTCGTCTAAAGAGTGTCTAAATGTTTTTTTCTTTATTGAAATAGTTATTTGTTTTTTATAGTGATTAAGATTATAACTCAATGTTGACTGCTGTACCCTAATTGTTGACAATGTTACCTATTATGTCTGTTTGTTTTGCTCACACATAGTTGTCAATATGATGGAATTCTATGCGACTATTATACAAGTGAGAGGTTTAGCTAGCTATAAAACCAGGTTTAATCCACCTTTATTTTATACATAAGGAAATGCCTGTACCAAGTCAGGAATATGACAGTTTTTTTTTATTCGTTTGATGTTTTTGAGCTTTTCATTTCGCCACAGATATTTGAACGATTCAAAGGTTTCTTTCCGTATCTTGAACAGATCCCTTATCCCGGATAAAACAATTTTCTCAAAGGAACTAGATCATGTCCAAAGAAATTCATCTACATGAACGGCCAATATAATACTGCTGAATCAGTCTTTGACACTGTTCATCTACAGTCAAGCAATGCTTGGTAAACTTTATCACAATATCACTTTAAGGAGGCATCAGCAAGACCATAAACACATGTGTATTTAGGCGCCAGATTACCATTTGTCTTAGCTTATTTTGGGAGAACTCAAGTATATTTCTCTTTGCATCTTATCTCCCTGACGAAAATCAGTTTTGAACGTCTACTGTTTTGACCAGCTTTTATTTGCAATAATTTACTAAGCAGTACTTCATGCTGCTTTCACAAGTTAAAGAAGTCTTCTGTATCTCATCTAGGCAGTCTTATTCAAAACCTTTTGCTACCAATCTAGCTATTATATGCAATTCATTCTCAAATTCTTTCATAATATAAACTCAGATCGTACATATATAGTTTGGACTATTGTCATCAACTTTTTCATACAGATTGTGTTTTCTCCAATTATTGAGTTCTGCTTATTTAGAATCGTTTAAATTAAAATCACTTATTACTAATTTATAACTTTTTAATCATTAACTGTACTTAGATCATTATGTATCTGGTCACTTTTATTTTGTTTCTCTGGCTACAGTATTGTATGTTCTATCAGTACTTATTATCATTTGCAGCTTTTCCCGCCCTGCCTACTAGTATTGCTTCACTTATAACATTTTCACCGGGAATATTTATCACTATCTGCCGGATTTTCCAAATCAAGTCTGCCTCCATCATCAGTATCAGGACTATTATCGACATTAAAACTACCATTCTGGCTTCCTACAGCTACATTGTTACCAGCATGATTATCATTTCTATCAGAACAATCAGCAACACTCTCGATTGCAGCCGATAGTGTTGCTGATTGTTCTGATAGAAATGATAGTCATGCTGGTAACAATGTAGCTGATGGAAGCCAGAATGGTAGTTTGAATGTCGAAGATTAAATTATATAGGTGTACTACCTCCAAATCATAGTACGTCACATTCAGTTGCATACAAAAAAGGGAAGAAAAAAATATTCCCTTGAATTTGACAGTTGTAGGAAATAAATCCTACATTTCATTATTGAGTGTTTGAAAGCACCATTATATATATTTTTTTCTATAGAATATTTTGGACACTTGAGGTTAAATGGTAACTTAATCTTGTACACAGATAGAAACGAGGTGAACATTTGACTGGTTAACTAGTGATGGCTATTTTCTTATATGCAATAAAATATCATGTGAAATTTTGTCTATAGTACTGAGCATGATAAACTTAACTCATGCCAAGTATTTCTCTATTTGAAAAAAAAATTTCTGCAGATGTTTTTAAAAAGTGCAAATTTATCAAAGACTTATAGGGGAAAATCAATGGTCGTATTACACCTATAATATCAGTGTCACAGATACCATATATGTATTGATATGTTTAATTTTGCTTTTCAAATTCCTTTTTCCCTTCTTCATATTTATGATTTGTTATTGAATAGGACTTGTATAAGTGACTCCTGTGTCACAGGTACTGCAAAGTCTTGCACAACTAATTTCTTCCAACTTCTTGTTAGCTCACCTGGCTGTTTCGGTATCGTATCTTTATTATATCCCACGCAACGAGTTGCGGATAGTATAATATTTTTGACCCGTCCGTCCGTTCGTCCGTCTGTCGTACCGTCCGTCTGTCCGTTCGTCCGTATATCTGTCCGTATGTCCGTCCGTCCGTTCGTCCGTCAGTCCTGTTTCTTGTCATCGCAACTCCTCTCAAACCACACACCAGAATTTCATGAAACTGAGTAGATGATAAGAACATATTATGTAGATGTGCATATTGACAGGAAATTATGATTCAATTTTTTCTTACACTTATTTTATTTCTCCAATGACAATGTGGGTACGTGGGGTATGTGTGCGCTATCACTAAGGTTCTTTAATTACAAATGATCCGACAATAAAA
>CM034350.1:106495677-106526097 GCA_019925275.1 Mytilus edulis | reverse complement strand
ATTGCAGGTCCGTGAATGAACTACTAAGTAAAATTTCTACGCTTTATTTTAGCCTTGATTTAAAATATTCGAATTCGCATTGTCAATAAGGCAATCTTATTATAAGGAGCACAGTTTTCTCTGGTTTCAAAATCTCTCTGTTTGAAATTATCTGATCATACTGTTATTGGGGAGGTTGATTTTCTGGCAGTAAAAACCGTCACAGCAATGCTTGGAAACTGAGAATGCAGATGCTCATATCAAATCTGTACAGATATAGTGTTAAATGCACTCTATAACCAACGATGAACACTGGTGTTCCGGGAGATAGTTAACCTACAACCAGAAACTGCCAAGTCAGGAGCCTCTGGCCTTTGTTAGTCTTGTATGATTTTTAAATTTAGTATATTGTGTATACTTCGGAGTTTAGTATGACGTCCATTATCACGAAACTAGTATATACATTTGTTTAGGATCCAGCTGAGGGACGCCTCCGGGTGCAGGATTTTCTCGCTGCATTAAAGACCCATACATGGCCTTAGGCTGTTGTCAGGTCTATGGTCGGGATGTTGTCGCTTTGATACATTTCCCATTTCCATTCTCAATTTTATATGATGTAAACCATTGATAGGAACTTATTTATTATTGGTTATATTTAATCTGGTTCTCTATTCCCCAAACCAAAGCTTAAACCTATACTTTTACCTTTCACTTCTACGACAACATCGCATAGTATTGCGATATCCCTACTAGATTAAAGTCAACTTTCGTTTCGAGAAGTGTTATAATACCATCATTTAAATAAATGTTTTTCGGTTCATTGGTTAATGTTAAGTTTTTGTGTTTTAGTATTTTGTCAAGTACTATAAACAGAAGGTGAACTATACTTAGTGGAAGAAAATATTGGAAGGTGTAAATGTCTGTCTTCCAGGTTTTATAAGACCATGATATCATTTTCATGGTTGACTTGTCAATGTTGAGTGTTTATATTTTGGTCTGTTTTTCAATTGAAATAATATAAGCAATATGTCAACTATATTTGGTATATTGAATAATAATTCATTTTGTAATTGTAAGTTGTACATGTCTGTCTAACAAGATTATCTGACCTTGACGGCATGGATAGTTGAAAATGTGAAGTGTTTGTGATGCATGTAATAAAACTTTTGTCATTTTTACCTTCTACATGAAATTAATGGTCTGTAAAAAGTTATCAAAGGTACCGGGATTATAATTTAATACGCAAGACGCGCGTTTCGTCTAAATAAGACTCATCAGTGACGCTCAGATCAAAATAATTATAAAGCCAAACAAGTACGAAGTTGAAGAGCATTGAGGACCCAAAATTCCCAAAAAGTTGTGCCAAAAACGGCTAAGGTAATCTATTCCTGGGATAAGAAAATCCTTAGTTTTTCGAAAAATTCGAAGTTTTATAAATAGGAATTTTATAAAAATGACCATACAAAGCAGGCGAGACATTTCAGCGTGTGCACTCTTGATTTAAAGACATTATTTACTCATAATTTTGCAATGATAAAAACATCATAAATTTACAATATGTTCAGTTACTTTTCCATTAATGTTGATGACATAATAGTTTTTTGATGGATATTCAGAATTTTGTTGAAAATCATAAAAAAAAATAATACTTAATAATACTAAAACATGAATTTCATAGTTAAGAGAACTGATAAGATACGTAGGAAATCGTTTCATGACCTCTTCTAACTGTCGTATATTCTCGTTGTTCTCGAATATAAACCCGTTTATAATTTGCATATTTGTCGTTATGTAATATAGATTTTTGCCAATAAAGGAACTTCAAAGATGTACTTTTATATATGATATTTCTTGAAACATAAAGTAAAACCGATCACTCTAGAAACATTTTGGAATATAAATAGAAATATGTATGGAAAGCCCCAAAAAGAAATTTATAGTGAACATCTACATGAGACCGCTTAAATGAAGATGAGACCCCCCTGGTCTCTCAATGTTCATAAAATTCAAGCAAATCATAGACTCTGTATACATAAAGGTTGTATCAGAAGGATTTCTAGGAATAATGTCATCTTCCATATCTATGGAGGGCTTAGATTGTCACTTTTTAGCTAAAAATTGTCAAATTTTAGATCAAAGGGCACACGACAATGACGAGAGCCCCTTGATCTCTCAATCTTTCTAATATTATACAGACAATTAGTTAATAAGTAGATACAAACGTGACTAAAAGGAATTTGGGTACACTTCCTGTCTTACATGTTATATATTTTGAATATCCAACTGGCACGGAAGACAGGAAGTGTACCCAAATACCTTTTAGTCACGTTTGTATCCATAACATTAGAACTTTTTTTTTTTTTGGCTTTCTATATATATTTCTATTTACAATTAATAGATACAGTTATCGGGTTTTCTTTTTGTCTTAAGAAATATTATATAGAAAAGTACGTCTTTGAAGTAGTTTTATTGACAAAAATCTATATTACATAAAGACAAATATGTTACTTAGAAAAGGGTTTATATTCAAGGACAACGAGAAATTACGAAAGCTTGAAGAGGTCATTTAACGATTTCCTTCGTATCTTATAGATCAGTCATTTTAACTATGAAAATCATGCTTTTAATGTTACGTGTATCAAGTATTTAATTTTCTTATAGTTTTCAACTAAATTATGAATATCGAACCGACTGATAGCAGCCAGTTGAATATTGAATATAGAATAACGAATAACAAACCGGCTGCTAACTTCACATACATCAAAAACTATTATGTCATCAACATTAATGGAAAAGTAACTGAACATATTGTAAATTTATGATGTTTTTATCATTGCAAAATTATGAGTAAATAATGTCTTTAAATCAAGAGTGCACACGCTGAAATGTCTCGCCTGCTTTGTATGGTCATTTTTATAAAATTCCTATTTATAAAACTTCGAATTTTTCGAAAAACTAAGGATTTTCTTATCCCAGGAATAGATTAATTACCTTAGCCGTATTTGGCACAACTTTTTGGGAATTTTGGGTCCTCAATGCTCTTCAACTTCCTACTTGTTTGGCTTTATAATTATTTTGATCTGAGCGTCACTGATGAGTCTTATTTAGACGAAACGCGCGTCTTGCGTATTAAATTATAATCCCGGTACCTTTTATAACTTTTTACAGACCATTAATTTCATGTAGAAGGTAAAAATGACAAAAGTTTTATTACATGCATCACAAACACTTCACATTTTCAACTATCCATGCCGTCAAGGTCAGATAATCTTGTTAGACAGACATGTACAACTTACAATTACAAAATGAATTATTATTCAATATACCAAATATAGTTGACATATTGCTTATATTATTTCAATTGAAAAACAGACCAAAATATAAACACTCAACATTGACAAGTCAACCATGAAATTGATATCATGGTCTTATAAAACCTGGAAGACAGACATTTACACCTTCCAATATTTTCTTCCACTAAGTATAGTTCACCTTCTGTTTATAGTACTTGACAAAATACTAAAACACAAAAACTTAACATTAACCAATGAACCGAAAAACATTTATTTAAATGATGGTATTATAACACTTCTCGAAACGAAAGTTGACTTTAATCTAGTAGGGATATCGCAATACTATGCGATGTTGTCGTAGAAGTGAAAGGTGAAAGTATAGGTTTAAGCTTTGGTTTGGGGAATAGAGAACCAGATTAAATATAACCAATAATAAATAAGTTCCTATCAATGGTTTACATCATATAAAATTGAGAATGGAAATGGGAAATGTGTCAAAGCGACAACATCCCGACCATAGACCTGACAACAGCCTAAGGCCATGTATGGGTCTTCAATGCAGCGAGAAAATCCTGCACCCGGAGGCGTCCCTCAGCTGGATCCTAAACAAATGTATATACTAGTTTCGTGATAATGGACGTCATACTAAACTCCGAAGTATACACAATATACTAAATTCAAAAATCATACAAGACTAACAAAGGCCAGAGGCTCCTAACTTGGCAGTTTCTGGTTGTAGGTTAACTATCTCCCGGAACACCAGTGTTCATCGTTGGTTATAGAGTGCATTTAACACTATATCTGTACAGATTTGATATGAGCATCTGCATTCTCAGTTTCCAAGCATTGCTGTGACGGTTTTTACTGCCAGAAAATCAACCTCCCCAATAACAGTATGATCAGATAATTTTGAAACCAGAGAAACCAGAGAAAACTGTGCTCCTTATAATAAGATTGCCTTATTGACAATGCGAATTCGAATATTTTAAATCAAGGCTAAAATAAAGCGTAGAAATTTTACTTAGTAGTTCATTCACGGACCTGCAATGCCTCGATTGTGTTTCATCATAGATATATACCTATAGATATCTTACAAATTATTATATATCTATGAAATATGGTTATGTAGGTTTATTTTAATTCATATGAATACAACCAGAGTTATTCCTCTTCATACATCTGGTTCTTTCTTCCTCCTATTATTTGTTAATTTGTTTAAGTAATTTAAACTCAACTATAATTAATAAGAACTTTAAAGGTTTTTACTCTATTTTATTTTAATTTTAGCATTATTATGTGTGTCTTCCTCTTGATTCAAATTCATGGAAATACCCTCTGTTAATAAACTTTAAAATAAAAATTGGACTTATATTGAAGACTTGGACACTATTTGTTCTTATGCATTGCTAGTAAACAAAATTTGAACGAGATTTTTTAAATATGATAATGTTAATTAGACATCATAGAATGTAATCATAGAAACATTTACTACAGAACAGTTGTATGCACATAGAATAATAAAAACATTAAAAATATTTACCTCACTATAAACAGTAAACAAGGACAAATCTTTCCTTTGCAATTACATCTTTAACGTCAAGTGCAGTTCTTTAAAATACACTTTACTACATTGGTTAGAGGTATAGGGGGAGGGTTGAGATCTCACAAACATGTTTAACCCCGCCGCATTTTTGCGCCTGTCCCAAGTCAGGAGTCTCTGGCCTTTGTTAGTCTTGTATTATTTTAATTTTAGTTTCTTGTGTACAATTTGGAAATTAGTATGGCGTTCATTATCACTGGACTAGTATATATTTGTTTAGGGGCCAGCTGAAGGACGCCTCCGGGTGCGGGAATTTCTCGCTACATTGAAGACCTGTTGGTGACCCTCTGCTGTTGTTTTTTATTTGGTCGGGTTGTTGTCTCTTTGACACATTCCCCATTTCCATTCTCAATTTTATTTCAAATAAATCTCAAAATTAAACACTGTCCTTAAAAATCTTCACTATTCTGTCCAACGCATCTTTAGAGATATCCATTGACACCGATAAGAAATAGTCTAAAAGTTATGCAACGTAAACAGGTAGTCAATAATATGAGATGTATAACTATATATGACATTCAGCAGTTATATTTCTCTTTAAAAGTAAGTTTCATAGACGCTTCTGGAAATTAACTTATTTCATTACATGGCATGGGCAAAATGATTGGTGCAGTGTGTGTACCTAATTCAAGTCCCATCAAACCAAATTAAAATGCATCTGTAAAAAATAGGGAACCAAACCAAATAGAACAAGGGTAAGGTGCCCGCTAACATGTTCAACCCTGCTTCACTCTGTATGTGCCAGTCCCAAGTCAGAAGCCAGTAATTCAGAAGTTGTCGTTTATTGCTGTATACTATACTTGTAATTAGTTTATTTTATTTTTACATTTATCATGCCGTTAGTTTTCTCGTTTGAATTGCTTAACATTCGTCATTTCGGGGCCTTTCATAACTGACTATGCGGAATAGTTTTCGCTCATTGTTGAATGCGTACGACCTAAAGTTGCTAAATCCTATGTCAGTGTGGCATTGAGGGTGAATTTTCTAAATGGCAATTATACCACATTTTTTTAATTTATTTTTATATTAACTAATTATTTAAACCTGCACGGTATTTTGAGTTGTTGAGAGATATCATTATGATAGATACCAAATATAGTAAAATGTAGAAACGAATAGAAATATGGATATACACCCATTCCGCCAGTTTTGACCAGTCACCCACATTGGTTGCTATAACCAGTTTGCGTTATCAATTGTAGTAGCTTAAATGGAGAACAATTCTTGTTAACCAAAACCAAATTATTTAAAAGAGTATATGTTTTTAGAATACTGGTAACAGGAGTCCATTTTGGATCGCAACTTTCCCAGTTGTAAAACAGAGCGTACTGTAGATGTAATAGCAGCAACAAGTGTTTTTCGAAACAAAAATTGTCAAGATTCAATTAACCTGTTTATTCATTTGTACAGTTTTAAAATGCTTCGACACTTTACTATTTTTGCAATTCTAAAGCCAAACAATTGCTGTAATCCTATCACCTCTTTTATCCGTTCCAATAACACTTCATCATTGAACCCATACATCATACATTTTCCAAAACTTTTTACATGCATCTTGAAAAATATCATAGACAAATTATATCTCTTTTCTCTCAGTTTTGCGTAAGATCACGTAAAACCGTTCGTGAAAAACAAAATGTGGAAGATAATCAGATTCTAGGTAAAACAGTTGACAATTTGAAGCTGTATTTTTTCTGCTACATATTTGTTCCTCAGCCTATGTGATATGTGTTCTTGCCAACATCCTTCTTTTGATATCCAATTAACAAACGTCATGTACTGTGAGCGACATTGTAGGTTATGTTGATGATTTTACGGCAGAGTAACTAAGGAAGTAGAAACGAATAGATAAAAGAAGATGTGATATGAGTGCCAACGAGACAACTCTCTATCAAAGTCACAATTTGATAAGTAAACCATTATAGTTCAAAAGTACAGGCTTCAACACGGAGCCTTTGCTTTGAACAGCAAGCTATAAAGGACCCCAACATTTACTAGTGTTAAACAATTCATACAGGAAAACAAGCGGTCTAATTCGTAAAAAAAACGAGAAACACTTATAAATACATCAAGAAACGACAATCACTGAATAACAGGTTCCTTATTTTGGACATGTGCAAACAAATTCAGTGGGTTTAATAGACATGTTAAATGTTTGAACAGGGGCCAACCTTTATCCTAACATGCAAAACTCGTCTAACAACACAACATTGAAAGACACACTATTAAATATCATTTAAATGGCTGACATCAATCAAAAACATACACTGAATGAATATATTTGATCTATGACACTGAACTAGTACACATCTTTCTTCAGTGGCCAGCTTCCGGGTGTTGGAATTTTCATCTTCACGGAAGACTTTTGAGGGCCTTCAGCTGTTATCTGCTCTTTGGTCGGGTTCTTGTCTCTTGACACATTCCCCATTTCCATTCCAAATTTTATATTTTGTATCCTGAATATAAACATCTAGCAAGTTTTCAGACTGCACTGGTCAATTTTAGAGTGACCTCATTTGTCAATCATTCAATTTGAATAAAACCAATAAATATAAACCCTTTCCCATTGGAAGACATGTTACTTTTGTTATGAACTTTTTAATGTTTATAAATAAATTTGGAAATCCTGTTGTTCATTTTCAATCTACCCTTTTAGTTGGATATAGCTACATATTATGTCTTTTAGTTCTTATTAAAAACGTTCATAAGTCATGCGAAACTATACAGATAATCGTACCATGACTATGTGATATGTTTTAAATAGTGCGCCTACTTTGTTACCCTTTCATTGAAACGAAAACCCGGTAAACCCTTACAGTATTGATTGCTTGGACTCGATTACAGTGTATATAATCGAAATAATACACTTATATCGTAGAAATGATTCCACTACATATTGTTTTTAGAATATTTCTTGTTCCTTTTTTCCAATTATATGTTTCGGAGTTTAATTTGACGTCATTGTTTGATGAGCTAATAAACAATTGTTTAGAAGCTAGCTGTAGCGAGACCCCATGTGCGAATTTTCTAACTGACTGGGTTGAAGACTCAATGGTTGATTTGGTCTTTTTTCTATTCTTTGGTAGGGTTGTTGTATCTCTCACATATTCTCCGTATCAATTCTCAATTTTATCTTTATTGCATGTTTAACTCGTTTCGTCGAGTACCTGTTCCTTTCCAGGAGTATGTTATTCGGTGTTTTCTTAAGTTTCTAAGTTTATTAGTTGATGTAATGTATAGATAGTCATTGTTACTTTCATATTAAATGGACCAGATATTCCTGATAAGTATTAACCTATTCATTTTTAAGTGACTTTATTAAGGTTAGAAGGTTGCAAATTCGATAATAAATAACAGTTCTTTGTTTGTCACTCATAACTTTTATTTTTGACTTTTCAATAACGAATAGGTACTACACATGTAGTAGTCGTAGCATCTGTTGTATACAAACAACTTCTGAATGAATATGAACGTTAACATTTAAAACGATGAAGTATTTTCTTTTACACACAAAACAATGCATAGTAGTATGAAGAAAAGTAAAAAAATAAATTTAAGTCATTTATTTGTCAATGATAATGGCACTTTCTATACGTCCTGTAAAAGTGGCGAATAAGCATAATTATTCCAGGTGTGCATTATAATTGGTTCAGGTACCCTCACTATCTGCGATGTTGGCATGAGCAGGAGGGTTATAGTAAGCGCGCCTCATATGTTGTTTCTTGTGAGCTTTAAACATTGCCACAAAATGTTCCGACCAACCTCCCATTCTCACTCTGACCAAATCATACTTTTCAGGATCTTTACAAGCCTCTTGAAATGTGTCTTCATCAGCACATGTAACTGAAAATGTAAAAGAAAATTTCAAATAAATTGTTATTATCAATTATAAAATAAAAAATATAAATCATCGATTGTTGTATCTTTTTTAAGCAAGCGATATAAAAAAGACACAGAAGGAGAAACAAATTAGAATAAACTGAAAAACAAACAATATATTCAGAAAACAGAGGAAGTTTTTATCACATTTTTTGGGGAAAGTCCTAATGTCTGGCTATTCATGATAGAGGATAGTATAAGTCAACTATAATATACACGAAGTTTTAGAAATCAATTCTAATATTATATTATGAGTATAACAATAGCAGCAAATGACAAATTGATATATATTCCTTTACAGCAAAACTGTCCAAGGTAAGTAAATAAACTCATCATAGATTCCAGGATTGAAACGATATATTAGCGCTGGACGCACGTTTTGTCTCCAAAAGACACATTAGTTACGCTCGAATAAAATAATGTTGAAAAGTCAAATTACGAAATCATTTGTGTTCTCTACCAAGTTGCAGTCGAAAAAGATTACATTTTAACAAGAATTCTAGATACTTTACATATTAAGAGCTCCACTTTAGACCAGTACATTCTGAACAGTAAATGTTGTATATTTATAAAGTGAAATCACAAAAATACTGAACTCAGAGGAAAATCTAATCGGAAAGTCCATAATCATATTTGAGGACTTTTGATGTATGCCATTAATTTGATGTGTAAAAAGTAAAATCACAAAAATACTGAACTCCGACGAAAATTCAAAACGGAAAGTCCCTAATCAAATGGCAAATTCAAGGGGAAAACATATCAAACATATGGACAACAACTGTCATATTCCTGACTTGGTTATTGCATGAATATTGTCATGAGTAGAATTTTATATTGCACGAGCTTGCAAGTGCAATTTTTGTTCTACAAGGGACAATATTTTCCAATATTCATGCAATAATTTTGAAGATGTATTGCACTGGTGCAAAATTATAGGGTTATTGCATGAATATTTGGGAATATTGTCCCGAGTAGAATTTTATATTTGCACAAGCTTGCGAGTGCAATATATGTTCTACGAGGGACAATATACCCCAATATTCATGCAATAACCCTTTTATTGTATAGCAATATAATATTTGAAAGTAAAAATTGGTTTAAACTAAGAGTTTGTCATTGATGACGTCATGATTTTTTGAAGATTTATTGCACTAGTGCAATATTATAATTTATTGCACGCTAACTTTTAGTTATTTTCTGTGGGAAATATTATATTGCTATGCAATAATAGAATTTATTGCACGCTAACTTTTGGTTACTTTCTGTGGGAAATATTATACTGCTATGCAAAAATTCTTATAATTAGTGCTTCACTTAAATGTTGACAAGTTTCTTACTCCTTGATACAGGTCCTAATTTGGATTGTAAATAAATATTTGACATATTATATGTTTCTGAATTAATGAAGTCAAAGAACTTGAAATTGGTTACACAGCTACTTTTGCATCTATGTACTATTTCTGAACCAAAAAATATGTAGTACTGTAGCTTCCAGAGATGGGTCCGATTACTTTCAATGTAATTGATTACATTACAATTACTTTGTCATTTGTACGATTAAATTAAATTTATGATTACATCATTTCTGAAAGTATCTGATTAAATTAATGATTACATTGGCAAAGTAATCGTGATAACATCTGATTACAATGAATTTAAAAACAAAACATTTTGAATGATGTGAATGAATAAAAGTTCAATATAACTATAGCATTTTTGAGAAAGTATTTTATTTGGTTCAATTATAAAATAATAACTTCAAATTAATCTTCATCTATTTAAATAAACACCAAATTTCACTACATATATATACATTACACTTTATCACCAATGATCTCTGAATTATTTTGAATTAAATTTAATAAAGATATATCATAATCAAGAGTTTTTTTATTTGTCTTCTGACCACTTTCATATGTATTCCAAGTTGCAGTTTATGGAAGTTTAAATATGGATGAAATATAGTTACCAGTTAAAACTATGTTAAATTTTAATAGAAATGTTTAATCAAATTGTAAACAATATGTAAGTACTAAAGATCATTCCATTTTACATGTCCAGTCCAAATACATTTTTAAAAATTTTAAACAACATATTTGTCCAACTTTTATTTTAGTTTGTGCTAATTAGATAAATTTTCATGTCTGATTTATCTTTTATCATATATATTTCCCTACAGCTATACTCAATTGGTAATTGCAATAAAAACAAACCTTAATTAGTCTCCTACCTGTCAATTCAAAGTTGACAAAAATCACAAAAATTAACAAAAGATTATAATTCAGGGTTAAAGAAAAGTATTACTTGAATATATAACAGTTATTATCAAATATTAATATGAAGATCATTATAAAACGATGAATATACATGTATACCATATCTTTTACTAAGATAAAAGGTACTAGTATATAATTGTATTATATGTCTCAGCTTAGGCTAATGATGACTTTTCAATTCTGTAACAGTTTATTTTTTACTGAAGTAGACATGCGTAAAGTAACCAAACCATTTTAGTATGTTAAAAATTTATCAAATATGAATAACAAAGAGGTTCATTTAATGACCAAAAACACAATTTTTGGTTTTTGTTATTGTAATCAGAATGTAATCAAAAAGTAATCATGATTGCAGGGTATTTTGAAAAGTAATTGATAAATTCAATTACATGTAATCAGATTTTTGGCTGATTAATGATTACATTGATTACTTGAAAAATTGTAATCAATTACAGCTGATTAACGATTACAATTACAATTACCTCAAGTCTGGTAGCTTTGGAGGCGACGGCATCAAGAATGTAATTTTGTGATTAGGTCTAGTTTATGGTGAACCACAAGTGATAATGTGATAGGATAATCATATTTGGTATGCAGTTGTATAAGCATTGGCACATCTCATTTCCATGAAGATTATTTGGCCCTGCCTTCTCAGTCATGGTCTATTGACTTCGAAACTTTTGCTTATTTTACATGTTTTAGTTTGTGATTGGGTCAGTTTATGGGGAACCACAAGTGGTAGGTCAATGATATTTGGTATGCAGTTGTATAAGCATTGGTATATCTCATTTCCATGGAGATAATTTGGCTCCGCCCCCTTAGTCATGGTCTATGACTTTGAAACTTATCTTAGTTTTCATGTATTAGTTTGTGATTAGATCAGTTTAAGATAAACTGCTTATGTTTAGTCAATAATATTTGGTATGCAAATTTATTGGCATTTGCATGTATTGTTTCCAGGGAGATTATATAGCCCCACCCCCTCATCATGGTTCTTTGACTTTGAAACTTTTACATAGTTGACACGTTAATGTTTGTAATTAGGTTTGGGAACGACTTATAATAAGTCAATGGTATTTGGTATGCAGTTGTATTAGCATTGGCACATCTCATTTACATGGAGATTGTTTAGCCATGTAACTCAGTCATGGTTCATTGACTTTGAATATTTGCATAACTTGTGTAAGATGTTAAAGTATTGCTATTTTTATTTCAACATTTGCATATAATAAAAATTACCAAAAAAGGCGAGACATATCTCTGTGATAACAGTTTATTCATGTTTTTACACCGTTACATTTTCAAATCTCTTCAAGTTACGATTTTCAAACATGGAATAATATGATCACTGTGGGTATTTTTTGTACAAAAAAATTTAGTAAAAAACAAGTACATGTACTGTACAATACATGTACCGTACCTAAATGTTACAATAATTTTTAAGTAAAGAAAGTTATGATACTAAATATCAAAAGTAAATGTCCAGTACTACAGATTTTAAGTACAGAAACATTACCTATGCAAAAGTAGCAGTTTATAAGAATTCAAGAATTGAATCTACATGTATATTCAATTAAAGATTTCTTGCTGTTGTGCAATACACTGGGCTGTTGCGCAATAATTGGTTAATCTGTTGTCAGACTGCAAACAAACAATAATTTCTCAATGTCACATGTATATCAGAAATTTATAAAAAGAAAACTAAAAGGAGGTTTTCTTGATAGCTATAAACATGATAAATCAGTCATCAAAGTTTAACAAAATTTTAAGGATACATGTATTTCCAAAAACTTGAAAGTCACCCCTTTTCTTATGACATGTATGAAGAAAATCTTATAACTCAGAAACTGACAAACTTAAATTTATAAAAATCAAATGGAAGCTTACAACAAAAAATATGAACAATTTAACTAAGTTTCATGATATTCAGCATTTTTATGTCCCACTCAACGAAGTTTTGGGGGTAATAATGTTTTTGACCTGTCTGTCTGACGTCAAGTCCTGTTTCTTGTCATCACAACTGTTCTCAAACCACACAACATAATTTCTTGAAATCTTTTTAGATAATAAGGACATACAATGCACAATGTAGATGTGCATATCGACAGGAAATTAAGATTCAATTTTTTCTAGGAGTTATGCCCCTTTGAACTTATTTGCTTTATTACTACTTCAACAGTTTGTCATTGCAACTCCTCTGAATCCAGACAACAGAATTTCATGAAACTTAGTAGATAATAAGAACATACTATGTAGATGTGCATATTGACAGGAAATTATGATTCAATTGAAGTTTATCAATTGCCAAGGTACATTGAAAGGTTGTTCTTATATCAAAATCTGCACATATATATATATATAGGATTTTTTTATAAGCTTAAACTTGATCTTCTTTCTGTTGTTAGCTTACATTTCGTTTCAATTTACTTAAAAGTAAAAGTATATAGGAAAGGTATAATTAAGTAAGCATCGGTTCATACTACATGTAGTTTTTGTCTGGACTTCTTGATTAATTTATATATATATATCATGTATATATACAATTTTAGCTTGTTACCAAATGAAAGGAAAGGACATTATTGGCAAGGATTGATATTACTGGTGAACATGTATATCATGTAGGTGTGAATGCCCTGCAAAACAGACCTGATATCAAAGTAAGTTCATCTGTAGAATTGCAGTTAATTTAAATAATTTTATGTTATCTACCTAAAACTGTTTCAAGTTTAATTGTACATGTACACTGTTGCTTATTTTTCTCACTTTCTGATTCAATGCATCTATTTAACATGTAATTTCTGCAAAATAGGTGAACCGGGATAATGAACTGGAACTTAAAAAAGATGATATGTGGGACTGTTCAGTTTGATGGAAATAAGACCTGGCGTGTTTAGTTTATGTTTATCACATGGTTTGAATCAGCAAGAAGTTTCAATGGAAAAAAAATGTTACGGGTTAGAAATATATGCACAGTATTTCTCAAGTTCTACAGTATCTCAGTTTTTACGTGCGGGTTTTTTTTGGGGGGATTCGAGGGTATTAAACTTCCTATTTGTTACAATTGAAAAATATTAAAATGATTGGAAAAGATACCAGGAAAAAAAAACATTCATGGCCGTGTAAACAATTTAAAATTTAAGGATTTGTAAAAATTGTAAACGTAGTAAAAGGTTCATAAAGATTCGTCTAATAGAATGTTAACAAGAAGACCTAAATATTGGCGTTAAAATTTATAAGATACATTTTATACAAAATAGTGACAGCAAATATCTTTTAATATACACTTTCACAGTATTAAATTTTAAAGACAATGACTGTACCAAGTCAGTAATATGAAAGTATTTTCCGTTTGTTCCATTGGTCGATAGCTTTTAATTTTGTCAGTTTTTATGGAATCCCTTTTTTTAAATTGCCTTGGAGTTCGGTATTTTTGTTGTTTTTAACTTTCATGATTTCTTTGTTTTTTTTAAATTTATTTACCTATATATGCCTTTTTTTACAGAATATTTTTTATTGAATTTGAATTTGTTTCGTTTTTTTTTATTTCTTTACGCAGCTTTGTATTAAAGCAGAGTTCGTAAGATTGAATAGTTACTTTTTAAGGACTGCAAGATTCAACTCTTAAATAAATGGTTAGAATTATGTCTTTATGGAATGACCCCATCCCAGTTAATAAGTATGATATAAAAATGCGAGAGTAAATTTCTAACTCTGATATGTAAACGCTAAACAAAAGTAAATAAAATAGATAAATCGGAGTGTGAATAACTAAAGTGTTAAAGAGTCCCTCTGATGCTTCTTTTTGAATTGTCTTCCGTTATCATTTTTATATCCTATTGAATGCAGTTAAAAACGGCATATCATTTCATCAATTGCTGATTATATCCCTTTTACCGAACTTAAACAAAAGAGTCTTACTAATTATAGGAACTTTAGGTTAAAAGTCAAAATTTAATGATAGTGAAAAAATAATATTTAAAAAAACTATCAACGTTAAACATTTGTATGTGTGAAAATATAATAATAAAACACTTGTGAAAACCAACTTCAAAGTAATAATTATAGCTGTAAGCAAAATGAACCATAAATTAATTATGCGTTTGGAATGAAATCGAATATGTTGTGTTTGATTTGTTTATATTGGCTGATAGGTTGCAGTACATATGGATTTATCAGCCCCGCATCAGTAAAGAAAATTGTTCAATGACGTACGTCAGAATTGACGATGCGATCAAATTTATACAAAAATTAGGTCATTTTTCATTGTGCTCTTAATTTGAAATATAGTCCACTTTCAAACAATTATCTATAGGTGTTAAAAAGGACCAGTGGCATTTATTTTGCATTAAATCGTGTAATGAATACTATTTCTCTAATAGACCAGTGTTTGGTTGTAGGAGCTCGCCAATTATTTTTGATAACTTATCTAGAGATATTTGTTGGATTGCTTCTAACATCTACAAAATTTAACAAATATATAAACTCATCATAGATACCAGGACTTAATTTTGTATATACATTTGTACTCCAGACGCGCGTTTCGTCTACAAAAGACTCATCAGTGACGCTCGAAGCCAAAAAAGTTAAAAAGGCCAAATATATATCAGCTTTTAGACGATTTTTTTACTATGGATAAACCCAATTTTTGCGCAGAGAGAACTTTTCATTAATTACTTCTCTTATTAAAAGACTTAATATTCAACTGGGTAAACAAGGCTGTTGGCCCTTATACAGTATTATACTTCATACGAAATCATTAGAGACCCGCTTGCCTTTAGATCAAACAAGTCGCATCAGTGAATTTATCAAGAAGTTTTTTAAACACACAATCTTGTACCAAAACGTGAAATTTTACAACTGTTAGGGCATTTCAATTTCGCCATGCGGGTTGTAAATCCAGGTCGTTCATCATTTGTGTCATACCTAATATCTGTATCAACAACTGTCCAGGATATGAAAGCCAAAATATATTTGACCGATGAATGTCGTACCGATTTGCGTTTGTTTTTGTACTCGTTTTTGGTAAACTGGAATGGCATTAACATGTTTTATGATTTTCCGTATACTAGCATTAGGGATATCAAATTATATACAGATACTTCTTCTACCATTGGTTATGGTGGTTATTTCAAGGGGAAATGATTTTGTACTCCTTGGCCGGAAGGTTTATATTCTCCATATGAAAAGAAATATTTCATGGCTTTTCTAGAACTCTATCCTATAGTCGTTGCAGCCATCTTATTGGGTCATTCATGGACTACTAAAAGAATCTTTTTTGTTAATAAAGGTCATTCCAGATAATTATTGTAATGAAACTTATGAGAGCGCTTACATTGTATGCCTGTAAAAATAATTTTTGTTTTCGCGCCCAACATGTTCCAGGAGTTCAGAATAATATCAGTGACCCTCTTTATCGTTTGCAGGTAAAACGTTTCTTTGTTTTTTTTTAAATTTATTTACCTATATATGCCGTTTTTTTTAAAGAATATGTTTATTGAATTTGTTTTGTTTTTTGTTTTTTTTCTTTACGCAGCTTCGTATTTAAGCAGATTATTTTCGTAAGATAGAATAATTACTATTTAAGGACTGCAAGATTCAACTCTTAAATAAATGGTTAGAATTTTGTCTTTATGGAAAGACCCTATCCCAGTTAATAAGTTTGATATAAAAATGCGAGAGTAAATTTCTAACTCTGATATGTAAACACCAAACAAAAGTGAATAAAATAGAAAAATCGAAGTGTAAATAATTAAAGTGTTAAAGAGTCCCTCTGATGTTTCTTTTTGATTTGTCTTCCGTTATCATTTTTATATCCTATTGAATGCAGTTAAAAACGGCATATCATTTCATCAATTGCTGATTATATCCCTCTTACCGAACTTAAACAAAAGAGTCTTAATAATTATAGGAATTTAAGGTCAAAAGTCAAACGTTAATGACAGTGGAAAAATAATATTTAAAAAAAACAATCAACGTTAAACATTTGTATGTGTGAAAATAAAATAATGAAACACTTGTGAAAACAAACTTCAAAGTTATAATAATAGCTTTAAGCAAAATGAATATGGATTTATCAGCCCTACATCAGTAAAGAAAATTGTTCAATGACAAATGTCAGTATTGACGATGCGATCAAAGTTATACAAATATTAGGTCATTTTTCATTGTGCTCTTAATTTGAAATATAGTCCACTTTCAAACAATTAGCTATAGGTGTTAAAAAGGACCAGTGGCATTTATTTTGTATTAAATCGTGTAATGAATACTATTTTCTTTAATAGATCAGCGTTTTGTTGTAGTAGCTCGCCAAATATTTTTGATAACTTGACAACAGATATTTGATGCTTCTAACATCTTCAAAATTTAACATATATATCACCTTTTAGACGATTGCTTTACTATGGATAAACCCAATTTTTGGGCAGAGAAAACTATTCATTAATGACTTCTCTTATTAAAAGACTTAATATTCAACTGGCTAAACACAAGGTTGTTGGCCCTTATACAGTTATTAAATATTTAGGTATTATACTTCATACGAAATCACTAGAGACCCGCTTGCCTTTAGATCAAGCAAGTCGCATCAGTAAATTTATCAAGAAGTTTTTAAACACACAATCTTGTGCCAAAACGTGAAAGTTTACAACTGTTAGGCCATTTTAATTTCGCCAGGCGGGTTGTAATTCCAGGTCGTTCATTTGTGTCATACCTAATATCTGTATCAACAACTGTCAAGGATATGAAAGCCAAAATATATTTGACCGATGAATGTCGTACCGATTTGCGTTTTTTGTTACTCATTTTTGGTAAACTGGAATGGCATTAATATGTTTTATGATTCTCCTTATACTAGTATTAGGGATATCGAATTATATACAGATACTTCTTCTACCATTGGTTATGGTGGTTATTTCAAGAGGGAATGGTTTTGCACACCTTGGACGGAAGATTCATATTCTCCATATGAAAAGAAATATTTCATGGCTTTTCTAGAACTATATCCTATAGTCGTTGCAGCCATATTATGCGGTCATTTATGGACTACTAAAAGAATCTTTTGTGGTAATAAAGGTCATTCCAGATAATTATTGATAATGGACCTTATGAGAACGCTTACATTGTATGCCTGTAAAAATAATTTTTTTTATTTTCGCGCCCAACACGTTCCAGGAGTTCAGAATAATATCAGTGACCCTCTTTTCCGTTTGAAGGTAAAACGTTTCAAGATTCTTGCACCTTTAGCAGACAAAGTACCCCACAAGTTCCCGCCAGTCCCACGAGTAATGTGGCATTAAAATCTACAGTGTGAGATTGATGGCGACATGTTTTATCAAATAAACCATATCAGACTTATAAAGTTGGATATCGAGCTTATACTGCACTTCTTGCTAGCAACTGAGTTGTCTTGTTAGGTTAACTCATGCCTCCGATTTCTGATGATATTTTGATTTATTTTGTCGCACATTGTTACAAAAACTTGAGACTATTACATATTACATACAACCTTTTAAAATGTATTTATGTGGATTTCGGTTTTATTATATCCAAAGTAACTGTTAACATCCTTTTAATTATACAAATTACTGTGGATTCATTTATTTTCGTGGGTATCAATTGCCGGGGATTGAGGAAAACTTACATTTTCGTGGATATTTGATTTCGTGGTTTTGCTTAAATCTGCATACAAGCTTATAATAAATTTGAAATTCGTTGAACTTTTGAATACGTATCAATGAAATCCACGAAAATTGGTATCCCATGAATAAAAGAGAATCCACAGTAAATGAATCGACACTCCATAGACTCAATATGATAACGCGCGCTGTCAAACTTATACAAGGAGATATTATCCAAAACCACGCCTTCCTATTACTTTTCAGGTTCTAAGGAGAATTTACAATACTCTTATAGCAGGTGTTTTCTATACCTATACTGATTGTTTGCTAGAAACAGCTTGTACAGTAGCCTTTCTTTATTCTTAGATGTGATGAATTTACAGTTTCTAAGCATTTTGATTCTACTGTAAATTTAAGTCTTACGGATGTTGAGATTCTCGATTCGTATGCTATTATACACATTAAAATCTCTACGACAGACCCTTTTCGTAAAGGTGTGAGCATACAGCTTCACAAATCGGATCATACACTTGACTTTCTCTGCTATCAAAATATATATATCGTAATTATGAAGGGTAGAGGATCATCTTTTTGTTTTTTGAGATCAGTTGCTTTTCAAAGAGAATGGTAGTGCTTTAGACAGGGACCTTTCCATCATAAGTCTAAGACATGTACTACATATTTGTTTGTACAACTTCAGCTTATACAATGGTCATTCCTGTAGAATTGGTGCCAGTACATCGAGATACTACAGGTGATAGGAAAGGTCACATCAAATTTCCTGTCAACCACTGTTTCCCAAACATCTGTATGTCGCGTTAAATTACGCTTTATAACAGTTCAGGATTCAGGGAATTCGACGGAATTTTTTTTTCTAAATTAACTAAAAATGATTTCAAAATTAGCTGAGATGTTTTCCCAAGGGCAATACTATACTATTTCTTTTTTTGTAATAAATTTTGTGTTTTTTTTTTTATAATTGTCAGTTTTCTCTTTTGAAATTATTCGTTTGCAGTCAGACATTTTGTCTCTGTTATAGCACCACCAGCCACTTAATTCCAGACAGCTTAACTTGGACTTGGTAAATGTCAATTACAATTGTATACCAGTTGCAACCTTCAAACGATAATCAATGTATTCTAAATAGTTATCAAAGGTACCAGGCTTATAATTTGGTACGTCATACGCGCGTTTCGTCTTCATAAGATCACAAAAGTTAGAAAGCCAAACAAGTATAAAGTTGAAGAGCTTTGAGGACCCAAAATTCGAAAAAGTTGTGCGAAATACGGCTTAGGTAATCTATTCCTGGGATAAGAATATCCTTACAACTTTCCTTCGCCAACAAAAGTCTCGATGTCGTCAACTTGAGCAATATCCCTATTTTAAAGATCAGTCTGTACCAATCATTACTTATACTTATACCAAACCAATTGCAGCTAAATTTTGAAATTAGAAGCACGTTTTGCAGGATTTCAATATTAACAACTTCAAGTCTAAACCTCTTGATTGCACCTGTGCTAGTTCCCTCTTCACATAATTATATAAGTTATTACCGGTGACCTCAACATTGTCAATAACACTTCTCTGTAAAATGTGTTATCCATAGGTCCGAAATATCGTGAGCCTCAATCCATCAATTGGAAACACAACTTCAAAATACTGATGGATTCAGTCGAGGATTATGCCAGGCAATGGGTTAAACGCGAGAAAAAAGACGTAGATACTCTTTCCGAATGGATTAAGGCTGTGAGATCGTTGATACAAATCAGAATTAATAAACTGAATGGGTCTATCAATACCCTTGCTACGTAAATCTTTAAAGACCCAAATGTTGCAAAACACTTGTCATACCTCAATGACAAATATGTTGTTGTCCCCGCAGATAAAGGCCCAAACAACAGCGTTTTTGTGTGTTAATCTCATTACATAAACTGCTTGATAAATGAATTAGGCATTGACAATTCACTTGGAAACTCAACATATACCCCACTTACTAAAGAGGAAATCCTGGATAATCATAGGTCTGTTCTATGTTCCTTTTAAAAAATTTCAACAAAAGATGAAGAACTGGATCTTCTATCACAGTATTGGAAACCTAAACTACATAAGTGTCCTTAGACACAACGGTATATAGCTGGGTCTTCCAAGTGCTCCACGAAACATCTTTTTCAATTATTTACATTAACTTTATCAGCAATCAAAGCCGGGCTTCAAAGTTATTGTGACACTGCCTATTCTTGAGGTGGCATGAATCAGATGTGGATACTAAAACATTCCAAAAATCGTTTAGAGTACATACAATCTAAGACTCTTTCATCTTGCAGTAGTATTTAAACATTTGACTTTTCTACACTTTACACAAGTATTCCCCATTCCAAACTAAAAGACAAATAGAAAGAGTTGGTATTGTTTTGTTTCATAAAAAAAATGGCCAACGTAGATACAAGTATCTTGTCTTATGGAGGGATAAATCCTACTTTGTAACAAATCGCTCTAATTTAAACAAAAACTGGCATTATCAAGATGCTTGATTTCTTGATTGACAACAAATTTGTTACGCTTGGAGGACGTGTTTTTCAACAAACTATCGGCATTCCCATGGGAACCATGGTGTCCCTCTTCTTGCCGACTTGTTCTTTTATTCTTATGAGGCTGACTTCATACAGGGACTTCTTAGAAAGAAAGAAAATAAGTTAGCAATATCCTTTAACTTTACTTTCCGCTATATAGATGATGGTCTCTCACTAAATAATTCAAAATTTGGTGACTATTTTGAACACATCCATCCCATCGAACTAGAGATAAAGGAAACAACAGATACAGTTAAGTCTGCCTCATATCTTGACTTACATCTAGAAATTGACAATGAGGTCGGTTGAAAACAAAACTTTACGACAAAAGAGACGATTTCAGTTTCCCAATATCCATTTCTATGTAGCAACATTCCAACAGCGCCTGCATACGGAGTATATATCTCCCAATTGATACAATATTCCAGGGCTTGTATTTCCAATCATGATTTCTTTGATATAGGGTTGCTGCTCACAAGAAAGATATTAAACCAAGAGTTCCAAATGGTGAAGTTGAAATCATCCCTTCGTAAATTTTACGGACGCCATCAAGAGTTGGATGACCGTTATGGAATATCCGTTTCACAGATGATATCGCACATATTCCTTCTGTCGTTACTGCAATCCCGTTCCATTTTCACGAATGTGACCTACCGAATAAGACTATTTACCTGGTTTGTAATAACATGAGCAACACGACGGGTGCCACATGTAGAGCCAGATCTTCTTACCCTTCCGGAGCACCAGTTTTTGGTGTGGTTCGTGTTGCTTAGTCTTTAGTTTTCTATATTGTGTCTTTTTTACTGTTATTTGTCTGTTTTTCTTTTTCTTTTCTAGCCATGGCTTTGTCAGTTTATTTTCGATCTATGAGTTTGAATGTCCCTTTGGTATCTTTCGTCCCTCTTTTTAGTATTTCGAATAATTCATACTTTTTCAAATAGTAAATTTATATGCCAGCTTTAGCTGGCACTTATGGTAGAAGCATCGTTTTTGAATAAAGAACGATAACTCTCTCTACACGACCCATCTGAAAAGTTTCGTCACTCTCGTAAAATCTCGTACGATTATTTTTTTTAATGGCGGCCGAATTTAACGTTTCAACGCGATCTTGAAAAAACGGAACAGATCGGAATAATTTCGATGTTAAATACGACATGAATTTTTATTTGTTTAATTAAACAAGAATTGAAAAATTTTGGTAACTTGCGTAGCGTATTTAAATTTCATTGTACCACGGAAATTACCGAAGTTAGGTCAACAACATCTGACGCCATGTTTCGTCTGCTTCAACATTCCATTATCAGTGAGGTCAAAACAAATTACCTAAATAATCACAGGTACTTCATTTAAAAGTCACAAAATCATAGTAAACGATAACATATTTAGCGTAAAAGTTCCGTCCAGCCATGGGAACACAGAAAAAACCTCTGCAGTCAATACATGTCATACATTTCGGATTTTTTTATAATGGCCATGCGGCATGCGGGGTAAACTCCGGTGCACTGGTTGACCATGATTACTCATGTTCATCTGCCACATTATTCCCCACATCAAGGAAAACTGATAATTATACTGTTGAATGTGATCACTGTTATTCATGACGTAGTCAAGGACGAATCCAGCATTTTTCATAGAGGGCCCGCTGACCGTCGGGCGCTCTAGTCATGCTTCAGTGATTCCCTATATAGTCAACATTTTTGCCCCAAGAAAAGGGGGACCGTTCCCCCTCTGGTCCTATGGTAGCTCCAGACTAACTTAAAACTTAACAAAAATTTAAAACATAATTTTTTTTTCTTCAAATAATTCACAATCTTCTAATTCTGTACTTCCTTTGGCAAACGCTCAACAAATCTTTTCATTGATTATGTCACACCTTATACAGTCCCAGGAGATGGAAACTGTTTTGTTTTCTCTCTCTTAGTTTGATTATTATCTTTATTTATCATATAAGTAACATTATACTTGTGACATAAACAAAAGTAACAACAACAATAACATAACTGAGTTGAACACACACATATCTATCATATATACAAGTAAAACTAACTAAGAGTCCCCTGTCCTCAGACTGTTTTATAAAGGATTTAATCATAAAAGGAGACTTGAGTCTGAGTAGTACATTTAAAACTGTATATATTGTATGCTCCCATATTGTCCAAAATTGGATTTTATGGGAAGATGGAGTTATTATGATAACCCATGAGAATACCATGACTTTGATCTGATAGGTATATACAGAGCATGTTACTTGGATGTGTATGGGGTACTAGCAGACTAGTTGCCTGCATATTTTATGCATCAGTTTAAATCTGTCAGATCAAACAATTTTCACTCTACCAAGTACTTTATCACTATATCACTATCAGGTTCACATTTCAACCTATTTAGCAATACACACTTATGGTTATAAGCATCACAGTACCAAAATTGTACTCAGTAACCAAATTGCACCTTTTCAGCCAAAAAAAAAAATGCAAAAATCTTACAAGTTTTCTTTCATCATGTGAAGTTATCTTATTATCATCTTTTTAAAATTAGCAAATTGAATTTGTTACTAGCATCCTTTTCTTCAAAAAGTAATAGTTAAAGCATGGAATAAAACAAAATCTCTTTTTATATTCCAGTTTTAAGGATTTGAAATTAACCATACATGTAATGATGTATGGAATTTGGGTACTGACCTCATTACAGTATCATGGATTGTTTGGATGTAATTTCAAACCCATTTTTCAATGACTCTACATGGACTCAAAATTAAATTGGTGTAACTATATTGTAAACAATGAAAGTCTTCAAAATAAGCACAAAATAAACTTTTGTCTGGTACATAAAAAAAGTTGGTAAAAAAACTGACAATTTAGGTGCAATTTCACAACAAAACTACAAATTCATTTTCATGACCAAAACAAAAAAAAAGTACAAAACTAAAGGCAATAAAATGTTTTGCCACACATAGCCTGAGATGACCACAGATGTATATTTAGCATATAAAAAACAACAATTTTTTTATGTCAGTTGAAATCAAACATATTTTAATTTTGGATCCTTTAAACTTTAATATGGACTAATTTGAAAACAGGTATTAGGTGAATCCATATATTTCTATTCAGCAGAAGTCTCTAACTACATATATCTCCTTAATTTCATATGATAGTAAATCCTACAAAAATATTGAAAATGTGTACATTTAATTTTTTTTTCTAGCTTCTCTCATGTGAAAGCAGTACCTTTTTGGTCACTATTTATGTGTTGCGTCTAAATAAGAATTGTAACACTTTATAGTGACTGAACAGGTTAAACAAATACTTCTCAAGAAACTGAAAAAGAAGACAACTTGAAACAGCACCAGCCATGCCAGTATACATGTATGTATGAATAAAAACTCAGATCAAAATAGCATGGACAATACAGGGGCGGATCCAGCCATTTTAAAAAGGGGGTTCCCAACCCAGGACAAAAAAGGGGGTTCTAACTACTATATGTCCCCATTCAAATGCATTGATCGGCCAAAATAAAGGGGGGTTCCACCCCCGGAACTGCAATTTTATCAAGTGTTTTGTACATTTTCTGTTATAATTTTCACTCAATGATTGAATCAGTGAAACATTTAAAAAGGCTAAACTAAATTTTTATTACTGAAAGTGTCGAACAATGACAAGTGATTTATTTACCAAATAAGTGAAATAACTCATGTGTTTCTGTGAGAAAAAAAAATCATGTGCAATATTTGGAATTAAAGGGAAAGAAGATCCTTTTGCAGCGCACTGGCACATGTCAATTGTGAATTTATGCTTACCAAATATATTTTCTTTATCATGATACTCACATCGACATTATCAAGAAGTACATATCATAAGAATAATACACAAATTACTGATAAAATATTTAAAGCACCCTATTTTTAGTGCATCTCCTGCCAAATCAGTATTTGTTGCATTTATATATATATATACTAGATGAGTATAATCAATGTAAATAAGGTAATTTTTGGAAGAAAAACCCAAAATTTTGAATAAAAAAATACCCCAATAATGTTGTACTATAACCCAAAAATCAATTCTAATCTTCCTTTTAAGGTCGTTAGTTTCCTTTGTTCCGTGTAGTGTCAAATTCATTCATAACTAATTATAAAAGAAAATATTAACTGTTTAAACCAAGAACAACAGGAAAACAAATGTTCTATTCCCCTTTTTGGTATACTCATTTTCAAAAACAGTTTTGGATTTATTAATTTTTTTTTAGAATTGAACATAATGTATAGCACGCTTACGAATACAAGTATGAGTCTTGCTCGGTGAAGGTCGTATTGTGACCTGTAGTTGTTTATATCATTGTCCTTGTAAACTTGAAGCCAGTTTTCTCATCGGCATTCAACATCTACCTCATTTTTATAGTCTCTAACGTATCAGCTTAGCTACTAGTTATCTTTTCCTTAGGACAAATACTTTTTCCTTTAAAACAATTATAAGTAAAAAAAATAGAAAACTTACATTCTGCGTTTATCACATATTCTCGTTTTCTTGTGTCTTCTAGTAACAATATCAGACATAACATATATTTCGAAACGGAAAGTCCCTAATCATATGGCAACATTAAAAGCCCAAACATTTCAAACAAATGGATAACAACTGTGATATTCATGACTTGTAACAGGCATTTATGCAGAAAATTGTAGATTGAACCTGGTGTTTATAGCTAGTTAAACTTCTATTTATACAAGTTTACAATGATAGAGATATTGTATTACTTTGTGCACAAAAAAAGTTATCATGTTGGCAGAGAAATTAAAGCCTTTGTAAGACTTTTATGTCTTACCGTAAACAGTACGGTTTGTGGGAAAGCGAAAATATACAAAACAATCAAAAATCGCAAATTGTTGTTGGTCAGACATGTGCATGACACAAAGAAGTATAGTGATTGACATTAAGTCTTATATAGATGTCGAAACTGCTAGTATTTCTATACCTGTTCTTTGTGTTTTTGTTTGGTTTTGAATGATACACGAACACATGGAAAAGCACGGTTTTTATTTTTGTTACATATTTTCTGCTTTGAATAGATTTGATTAGTTAGTCCTTATGAACTGATTTTTATGTTGTACTGCTACCCCCTTTGTCCCGGGTTAGAAGAGGATAAGCGCCTTACACATGCTCACCACACCAAGTTATATACGTGTCCACATCAAGTCAGGACGAAGCTGGTGTGTGATTCCGGCTAAAGAAATTGACGGAGAGGCCTTCAAACTGCTTTAAATCCGTTAGCACGGTTGAGTCTTATGAAGACAAAACGCGGATCTAGTGTACAATAGTTTATGCCTGGTATGTATATGTTAAGCGCGTTTATGCTGAAATGTAAAAGTATGTTAGTCATTTTTTTTCGTAGTGTATTTTATAAGGTGACTCAATATTAATGCCATTCTCACAAGAAATGAAATTATTGCTTAACACATTGAAACACTTAATCTACATAATGTTCTAGTACAGAACTCGTTTTCATTAACTTGAAAAAAAAGAACTTAAAGTAATAAAATTGTGTTAACAATGCATTGATAGGGAACATGAATAAGTATTGTTACTGAAATGAATACAACAAGTATTATATTACAGGCACAACCAATTAGCATGATTAGTCAACGAATAACACAGGTTACATATTTATATATACATTGTAGATCTGCAATAACTGTGAAATACAACATTTTAAAAGTAAAATCACTAAACTACTGAACTCAGAGGAATATTCAAAAAGGAAAGTTCCTTATCAAATGGTCAAATACATCAATCGAATGGATAACAACTGTCATATTCCTGATATGGTACATGTATTAAAACGACATAAGCGAACACAACAGAAATATATAATGTTTAATTACTGTGGATTCATTTGTTTTGATTATTTCATATACGTTATTTGTTAATTTCTCTTTGATTTAAGATGTCATTTCTTTGAACAATAATAAAACAAAAAAGAAGGAAAAATCCCCGCTTGGTCATTGTAGTTAAAAGTGTTCATTGCATTTACAACTTCGATTATAATCGTGAACAGAAACAACAAATAATTTGTTTATTTTATAATTTATAAATTTTTGTCGGAATTTTATGACGCATTCCAAATTCCATGACTGATATATGATTGCAAACTTATTTACCTAATCACGGTATAATAAAACAGTCATATATTTAAAAGATGTTAAAACAAATGTTTCTGTCATAAACAATATTATCTACGGGCAATACCCCTATACGTAATCCTACTGTTTTTTAATCACCAGTTATCCAAACTATGGTACAGTAATTAACAACTCGTTATTTTCAATGAAAAGTTTTAATTAATTTTAAAAAGTATCACTGATATTTGATTTTTTTATTAATGATTTAATGAAACTACTTTTATATTTTTTCAATAAAAACACGTGTTGTGTTGCAATTTTTATCGCTAGTCAAAACTATACGAGAACTGCAGAAAATTACCAGAAATAAACAGCCGACACCAAACAAAATTTTCGGGATTATTCTTCGTGGAATTCTTAAATTTTTAATTTGCTGTGACCCACGAAAACCAAGAAAATTGGAATACCACGAATAACAATGAATCCACAGTATACTCTTTCTTACAAAGTTGATAGTGAATTAAATGTTATATGGGCCTTTTATTAGATTAAACCAAAATATTTTACATAAGCTCATTTTATTTTTTGTCGCAAACATACATAAAATAGAACTTAAGAGGACGTGGTATGTTGATAATGCAATAAATCTCAACCAGAGATTACAGGACAGAGGCGTTAACAACTATAGTTCACAATAGACATAACACAACTAGCAAAACCAATACTGCAAAGTTAGATATAAAGGGTCCCGAAATGACAAAAGAATTGTAAAACAATGTAAAACAAGAAAATAAACTAGATGATGTATGGACAATCAATGAACGTAACACAAATGTGATATACAGTACAAAAAACGACAATACAGGCACATACAGCATGTGACAGGCTTTGACATTTATGCGGGCGCCAACCCTCCGTTAACTAGGGACAGTGATGTAACAGCACAACAGACGTTCAAAGTATAACAAATCAGCTGAAAAGGGCTTAACTCGTTCCATCGATACAAAGAAGAAAAATATGGGAAAAAAAACAGACCAGACATATATATATATATGTATATATATTCTTAAAACACTGTAGATACTTAGGAACACAGAACAACAAAGACATTATACAATAATATAAAGGTACATATGTTGTGAAAGTATACAATAATACAAAGATACATATGTTGAAGAAATTAAACAATACAGTAGAAATAGATAAATATGTTTACATGTTAAAAAAGTGAATTGTATATCAAATGGAAGAGTATGGAAGAGTATATATACATCCCAACAATTTAAAATACACTAAGTTTAGATCTGATAGTACTTGCAGTTATTGACAGATAGTTCAATTTGATTACACTTGCTAGTTTTCTTCCTTGTTCCACTTCCTTCAAGATGTATCCCATTAATACACCACTTGACATAGTTAAAGGATGAACTTATGTTAAATTAAATAAATCAAGTGTTTAAAATTGATACTTTAACGCGGAAGAGCATACGTTAAGGATAAAATAAGCTTAAAATATTGATAGGTCATGGAGCTTCTTTTTAAGATTTTGGATTTTTAAAATATGCAAGGGAAAGGCTGACTCGGACTTAATCTAGAATCTGTTTAAATTTTGTTAAATGACCTTTTATGAGCTACTAATTTTTATGTGTAAAGATAAATAGGTGTTATGGGGCAAACTATGTTGCCTTGTATCGCATGGAAAATCACCAGAGTCTGAACATCTGACACAAATTCCAAAACCTCACCTAATTACATCCTTACGTAATGATAAGGAACCCCGACTAATTATTACGTCATTATATATGTGGATGGGAAATTAAAAAAAAGAAGTCACATAATTTCCCATCCACATATATAATGACTTATCGCACCGCGGGTAAATTATCACGTGATGATTGGTTAAACGCTGTCACGTGGTGACCCCAAATCTCTATTGCAAAGACGTTGTTTTCGGAAATATTTGTACAAATCTGATTATTTAATGAGGGCTCACATGTTGTTATAAGTTTGATCTGTTCGTTTGTATTACTTTATTGTTTTTTGTAAAGCTTAATAACTGTTAGTCATAAGAATATAACAATTATGTCTCATGTATGTCTATTTCCAAAATAACATCGATTGAAGTTATGTTTTGCACCCTAAATATCAAGTTGCACTTCAGTAGTTATATAAATCAATTTCACAACTGGATGTTGTTAGATAATAATAACTACGCATGCATGTCAAACATATTCAAGAAAGAACTGCAATAGTAAAGTTGAAGAGGATGTTATTATTCATTGTGTTTTGATTGATTTATTCAATCAACACTTTATATCAAATTGGACCAAAAAATCAAGATAATAAATTGACGCAATTTTTACTTTATCAAGTTCGCGATTGTTTAAGTTTCTTGTTATGTCATAAATAATGTTGTTTGGAGTTTTGAGTATTTCATGAAGTCAAACTCGATACATTGTTTACGGTATGGTTAGTCCCTTCTTTAAAGAAATATATCTGTCAAATGTTTTATACTATTTTATGTCGCGAATAAAGACGTTGATTGCGCATACTTTTTTTATCGACAATTTGTGAGAATATGATTAACTTGTATACAAAAGCTCACTAAACGTTTCAGGTCCAAACATGTGTACGCCAAACACGCATTTTGTCAATAAAAGATTCATCCGTGTCCATCGAATAGAAAGTCAAAGGCCAAACCAAGAATTTGATTAATAGAGAAGTAAAATATATTTGTAATTTTACATGGAGCTAGACATTGTACGTGTACTCTTTATCCTTTAGTTCAGATGTATAATCGCATTTGTTTTGTTAATTTACAAAATGTGTTGATACACAAATCTATGACCTCTTGATTAACCACTGTGTTCTATTCTTTTTGATAATAGTTATCAATGGTACCTGACTTTTAGTTTAATACGCAAGACTCGTATCAGTGACTCTCATATCAAAATATTTATAACGCCAAACAAGTATAAAGTTTAAGAGCATTGAAGACCCAAAATTCCAAAAAGTTGTGACAACTACGGCTAAGGTAATCGAAGCCTGGGGTAGACAATCCTTAGTATTTTGAAAATTTCATACTTTTGTAAATCACT